>CM053792.1:829379726-829404726 GCA_028749045.1 Cupressus sempervirens
AGACTTAATTAATAAAATATTCTCCAAAGACCACCAAGATAAAATATGAAAACTCATCATAGAAAAATCCATGCAAAATTAGTTTAAAGGGTTAAAATCACAAATTATGTCATCTGACACATTCAGAATGTAAAATATCTCAGATACTTGTCCTACCTCTCTAGGACAAAAGGTTTAAGGGTTTAGGATTTGGAGTCTAAATAGGCAATGGCAAGAAGTGGTGCCTTGTGTAGATCCTGACTAGCAAGTGACTATGACTCACTTCCTTAACCACATGAGAAATGCCATACAATAAGAGAACAAACATGCACACCATACACATGCAAGTATGGGGTTAGTATCCATAAGAAAACACATGTAATAATAACTATCTAACTAATCATCATCAATACCTGGAAATAATTTAATAATCATGATGCATATATGAAATGTAGAGTCTAAGTAATCTCATCACATATCAACTGAATCCATAGCACAATATCTGATAGTCCCAAAACAATGTTACTAATTATCAACACAAAACTAGTCTAACAGAGTTCGTCCATGATAGCAACAATGCAACCTAGGGACAGGCACTATATTTAGGTTATAGATTCCAAAATGAAAATATATCATAATTTATTCGTGCTCCTATAGATCACTCACTTTACAAAGGTGTGCTAAAAGTTGTTAACTTTGGTGTAAATATTTTCCTAGTTTCACATGAGTATACTAACTGGTCAACAAGGATTGTGGTGCTTGTACATTCAGGTACTCAATACCAAAGGAATAATTGTATAAATCCCTACAACTATGTAAATCATAAGAGAGATGCTTATGTTTTCTTTATTACCCATGGCAAAGTATAAAAACAACATTGTCAAACGAAAGGTTCTTTTTTATCTTTCGTATGTGGTTCTAGAAGTTTAGTTATCAAGATTTGTCTTCAAATGAATCTAAAAGGAGCAATATATATATTGTGGATATGTTGTAGAGTGCAAGTTACATGTTTGAATTAAATTTTCAATTTATATAGAAGAGCACATGATTTATTAAGATTTTTATTTTATATGTGTTCTCATATATACAGTGTTTATGAAAATACTTAGCTTGCCAACAAGTTAAATAAACTTTGGTCTTATAAGTATTTTATCATATAAAATTCATTAGATCCTATTTAGATTGACCATTCATGTATAGATATACTCATGGAATAAATATGTCACTATGGAGGTATTCATTATGTATAACTTAAATCATTCATTTAATTTCAAGAATCATTGCTACACAATCTGAGGACATTGAGAGTGTAGATAGTTCTTCCTACAAGTCACACTTGATAGTAAACCTTCATAGTGTTGTCATGTTTTTATTTCATTGAGATTCTCCTTTAAGTCAAAATCTGTGAGTTGTGGCACACCATATACGAAAAACCTCATCAAGTACAAATTTTAAAATGTGCTTCTAAATGTTAAAAAATTAATGATTCTTTACTATTTTTTTCACAAGATTAAAAAAATTAAGGGAAAAATAATTGAAAAAATAGAATGCATTCTATGTTAGAAAACTAAAAAGATGCAGTTGAAGAAAATAAATTGAGATCGAATTCTAGCTTAGTACTCTATTCTTTCACTATTCAATTTTTTAATTCCTTAGTTTTCTTAATTATGATTATATTTATATTGTCTATTATTTTAATTTTCAATCCCTAATAATATATTGTATCAAAAATTTTAGGGAAACCTTTGTTAAGAATAATTTTTAAAATATACTACTAAATATATACTGATAAATTAATGATTATTACTAAATTTGGTATGGGATTAAAAATATAACCCAAGCGCAAGCCAACTATCATATTTATGTAACTTAGACTACACAATAAGGTTCACAAGAAGGAAAAAGCACACCTGGATATTGGTTGAATCATATATTACATACACGGAAAGCATTATGGAATACATCATTATTTTTTGCATCATTGTATTGTATTAGTCAAAGAGTATCAACAAATGGAGCGAAATATCTTGAAATTGCTCTCCAATCTCCCTCAGTCTTCATGTCATATGGATCTAATTTTTTCTCATGATTAAATCACATCACTAAAAGAGAGAGAATGTATAGCCATTTGCCCCATTTATATAATACAACTTGGCCTAAATCTTTAATCTAGAAATTGTACACATAAGTTATGTAAAGCTTTCCAATACTACTAATACCCAACTAGAAAGACAAAATTGCATATTGTGGAGGAATATCATATTACTATGATTGGGAAGAACACACACAAATACAATGGGATGAAGATGTTAAACATCAAATGTGTACTTGTTTTCAACAAAAGGATCTTCTCTTAATAAAGATATTCTATTGACCCCACTAGGTTTACATCTATTAGAAAAATGATACAAGGCTTATCATAGTTAGAATATTCTCAAGAATCCCAATATGAATAGATATCTAGAAAATAATGGTAAAAAAGATTAGGACTCTTCCAGTACCTTGGGTGCACAAAACTTTAAAAGATGAAAATGTAATGTTAAAATATGTCAATGAATCTCTAGAAGCACATGGAATCAAATCATATGGTTGCACATAATACATCAAAGGAAACTTTTTCATGGTGCCTAAAATCTTAACTCACTTACAATTTCAAAAGAGCAAAAACATGCACAATTATTGCCAATATCTCTAAATAATAAATTTTTGAAAAAAAAACCTATCATTGAATATAATCAAAATAAAATAGAATTTAGTAAAATGTCAATACATTTACTATATCACGCTAGTGATATTTGAAATATGTCATGATCTTGAAGTAAAGGAAATTTTATTTGTAAAGGTAGGTTAGATTGTATGAAGAGTTGAACTAAATCCATATAAACTGCAATTGAGAAAAGTTAGTCCAAAACCATATAAAATTATTGTAAACATGAGCTAGTCTCTTATAAATATAAGACTAGAAATAAGAAGTTAGAAGATGGTTTTAAAAATTAAGATTGAAATTTAATAAAGGAAAGGAATTTTCAAATGTTAGATTTCATCTTAACTATAATTAGTAGAAATAATCGATACAATGTTTCCTCAATCCATGAAGTAATTAAATATGATTCTAATTAAAAATAGTGCAAGTGTTTCTCATTGAAGTATTTGCATTATACTATGTAATCCATACATGTAGAAAAGTTGACTACTATTTAATTTCTAGGAAAACACATATTGAAGTGTACTATTCTACGAGTATTTTGAAGCACTTACCTCATCTTTTTGCTCTTGATTTTTTATCTCTATTTTATGAATCAGATAGTTTAGGTTCAATCAAAGAAAGCACTTTCAATTATTTTGTAGGAGAACATATATCTCTTTGCTTGCATTTGTCATCTTTGGAAATACTTGAATTGCAATTGTCATATTGTCATCTTGAGATATCCTCAATTAAAACTTAAATATCAGACATAACTATCGATTGGTCATGTTTTGGTACACTCCTTGATGAAGTTTCTAGGAAATTCTTAATAGCATTTCTTTCTTTTAACATTCCTTTGAAAAATAACTCAATTGTCGTTAATTGTTGCTTTCTAGTGAATCCCACTGGACTTTATCACATTCAAAAGATTGGACATCATTGCTTGAGAAAGATGAACTACTATGAATTTTCACTCCATTTATAGCTTTATTTCTTTATGTTTTCTTTAATGTGAACTCTTCTACATTCTCCATACCTCTATCTATATAAATATTTTCAATACCAATGATGCGAACCTTTCCCCTTGATAAATCTTGTCTTACGATTGTGGTTTTTCCTCTAAATCTGAAGTAAAATATTTTTCTAGATGTCATTTTTCATGGATCCTATGCTCCTAGAAGGGGAAGTAAGAGTTCTCATCACCCAATCTCCAAGAACATCATTATGTCCATTCTTTTCCTTTTACCATTTTTTAAAGATGGCCCTTTAATCAATAAAGGCATCACCTTAACATGTTAATGAGGGGTGGTTGAGAGTTTAATATGAACATAGAAAACAACTTTTAATGTTTCTACCCAATTTTGAGAGAGTTACGAATTATAGTCAATATCTCCAATTTAGAAGAAAATGAACTAGAAAATCATTAATTAGCAAAATTTCATGTCTTAAAAGCCTTGACCAAAGCCCCATTCTCCAATTTTTGCTTCTCTAAGACCTTCATAATTAAACTATTAGGATCTTTTCGCCAATTCTAATTTTCCCTTCTATCCAGAACTTTGTTAGTGTAAAAAATTGAAAGGAAAACTATCTTAATATCAAATTTGTTATGGAAAATTATCCAGTGGATCTCTCTTTTGTAATTTCCTTATAAACCTTGCTAGTGTCAGGCCATTCCTTTTTGGTAGTGTCATGACTTCATGTTGAGGGTCTGAGAATGGTTTGTGTGCATCATGGTGTGCACTTAAATGTGTCTCCTTATATAAAATTTAATAATTAATATATTTTATCATTCTTGTGATAATCAAATCATGTTTTTTCCTATTTAGTTTTCTTTACAAGTTCTTTTAGTCAATTCAAATATTTTAGTAAAAAATTAATAGCATTAGTTATTGTTATAAAACTATATCTATCCTTGTGGACAACTTAAACATCATACACTAGGACTTTATTCCTAGGCTAAAAGTGTTAAATAGTAAAAGTTGACTTTTTTTTTCAACTTTATTTTCTTCCTCAGTGTGTGATGTTTAAGGATGACCCTAGCCTTGTGACAGTTGACATATTATACAACTATTTTGTGGGCATAATCATCTTATTCAATTATATCTATGTATTTGTAATAATGATGTATATTGTATATATAGAAATGATGTTACAACATGATAGCCATCATCATTTACAATTACTAAATTAGTAATCAATAAATTTTACCTTAAATGAGGTAACCATAATTAAATTAAATGTTATATTGTTAAGTGTCATTATTATTGCTTTATTGAATTAGTATAATTTGGTCTATTAATGGATGGTGTTTATGCTTTAGTCAACATATTTTCTCTAAATCTATTGCATTGGATTATCTATTTTGTTAGTGGAGAAAAGATATGTATTCACAATATGTTGTATTTATATTTTGATAATGATCCAATATTAATTCACTAACAAGAGTTGTGCTTGAGCTTGAGTCCCTGCCTCTTGTCAAAAATGAAAAATATATTTTGAAACTAAAAAAAGTCAAATAAAAAGATATGGTAATAAATATAGCAGTTTATGAATTAAATTTTAGTAGATAGGGAGGGGGTCATAAAAATAAATTTTGAATGTGGACATATTTTTTTTGTGTACTAAATGCATTTTGCACAAAGGGTCTTCCAACAAGAATAGATTATTTAAAATCATGACTAACCTAGATTTGTAGCTGTATTTTTTTTTTATTAATTAGATTTGACATCCTATAATTATTTCAATAATTTTAATATTTTTAAATGCAGTAAATATCATAATTCAATAAAAGAAAACATTATCAACATATTGAAGTAAAAATATAATATCTTAATAGATTAATTCAATATGTTATGTGGGTTGAAACATAGATTTCCTTTATATTTTATACTAATGACTTTAATTTTTAATTTATTAAATATCACAATTCTAGAAATAGAAATCTCATAATTGATTAATTAATTTGATTTTGAAAAGAATATCTTCTAAAGATTTAATACATATCCTTTTAATTTTTTCAAATACATTTTTCCCGATATAATTTATTTTGAAAATATTATTCTTACACTAATATATATAATTTTTCTTATATTTTAACTTAATTGGTAGTGTAGAAATAAATCAATAATAACAAAATAAATGTAATCAAAGAATTATAACAATTAATCTAATCAAAGAAACTATAACAACTATAACAATTTATTTAAGATAAATTGTGTTGAATGTTGAAAGTATATTTGAATAGAGGAAAATTAGTTTTATCTTCAAATGAAATAAAATTACATAAAAATTATTTAATTTTGGATGTAAAACAGTTTTTATTTTTTACAGTATATGAAACATTTGATCTAATTGTGAATCATTTTACAAATCTTACTAGAAATGAATTTTTTTTTACAATAATTGATAGGCTACAACATTTTAAAGTTGCTTGAAAATCTTTGACAAGTGTAAACCATTATATATTAGATCCCTAATAAGAGTAAACCATTTTATTTTAGATCCCAACAAAGGAAAACCTCACCAAGTTCCCACTCACATACTTACTTCAATATATTTGTACAGGATGTTTCATATAGACAATTTGGATGAGAAAACATAGGAAGAGATTTTGCTATCGTTTGAGTGCAGATCTATAAGTTTTTTAAAAATCTATATTATTAGATTCAAAATCTTGTTATTTTCTATTTTTTATCCATTGTTATACACTAGAAAATAATTTAAAATAAATAATTTTGGATTCAAAAGCTTGTTATTTTCTAGTTTTTCATACACTTAATATTTTTTATGATAGATGAAACATCATAATTGAAAATATGGACAATGAGAATCCATAAATGAATGAATGATATTATTATGAATAGTAAAGATTTGATAACATATTAGTTCTTGCATCATAATTCCAAATCTACTCTATGATTTTTTCCTTTTTCAATTTATTATTTTGAATGATCAAGTTTCATGAAATGTATAGTTTTCTCCCAACACCCTTTTCTTTTTCCTTTACCATGATAAAAATCAAATTTATTTGTTAAAATATACCACTACGATGAATAATTTAAAAATTGTTTGTCACATAGATAATTCATTGAAATTTTATTTATAAAATAGAGCCTTTGGGCTCAAGCATGATCTTTACATTTTTTTCTTCTTGGATTATTTTAGTCTTGAACAGTATCTTTTTATTTTCGTCCTTTGGATTGCTCATTAACAACCTTCTATTTTATCTCTCACATATCAATAATGATTACTTGAATACAAAAAATTCTTTTAAGTCTTTACAATTGATAGCCCTAAATAGAACCTTCACCTTTTGAAAGACATTATCAAGGTGACAACTATATGATGGATAATTTTAATAACATAATAAGGAGTCTTCTGACTCTTACCATTTCATTATCACCACTCAAGTAAAAGACTAAAAATGTCATATGACAATAAAATTCTTATTAGCTAGTTGAAATAATTTTGGTGAGTAAAAGACCAATAATGTCATATGAAAAAATAAATTTTTTATTAGATATTTGTAACAATTTTAGTGAAATGAGGGATTTGGAAACTCTACAAAGCTTTTATTTGGTTTAGCCTATTTTTAACGCCAAATAAAATGTATAAATGATGTTAGACTAATGGAATTAAGATAAATATAGATAGTTAGAGGCTTACCAATTCATTCCATCAGTATTAAACTAAGTAGTCATTCAAGTTTTTCCAATTGATTATAGGTTGTTCTAAATTCCCAACGTAATTGTGAATGGAATATGTTAAATAAACATGTTTATGAGGCTTGAGAGTTTACTTATTTTAATCTTATCAATAATAAATCCAAAAGATTTTAGCCAACTAATTAGAATAGAACAAACAATCAACCAAAATATAGCTCAAAAAAGTACCTTTGTTAGTAGGTGAGTTGGGTTAAGGTAGAAATTTTGCATTTCTCACATTGTAAAACAAAACAATAAAGGATGTTGCTAAAAAGGAAATCATCCTAACACACCTATTAGAAAAGGGATAAAATATCTTCTTTTCATTATTATTGTGTTTGTGTTTGTGTCTGGGACCTTGATGTTCTTGAGGTTTATTGTATCATTCATGTTGGACTTAAATGTTTTAGTTTTCCTAATAAGTGAAACATTTGGGAGAGCATTTAAGACTGATTTCATTCCATTATTCACAAATATAATGGACAATTGAGACAAATATAGCTAAAGAGAGTACCTGTGCTTGAAAGTAAGCTGGCTTATGGTCGAGATGATTGAGTTTTTTCATTTATACTACATCATAATCAATAACATCTTCTGCTATCAGTGTTCACTCATATATTACATGGGTTCATGAGGTTGTTGAGGTTTACAATCTCATCATAGTTGGAGTTGAATATTCTATTTATCCACAAGAGCACACCACATGGAAGAACTACATAAGAATCAATTGATCAATGATATTCAAAAACAAAAACCAAGAGTCATACAAAGAATTACCTATAGCAAGAGCATCAGGTGTCCATTAGAAAATTATTTGAGCTTCAAGCAATCCACACAATATTATAAAGTAAACACATTACTTATTTGAATGAACAAGCAAGCACAATCCTTTGAAAAACATCATTGCTATAAATAAGTTTTCAATACAAATAGATTTGGAACAAGGAAGCTTAAGGTTAAGCAATCATTTTCTAAAATTGGTTGTTAGATCATTCTATTGAACTTGAAAATAATACATTTAATTTCAAAACTAGATCATTTAGTTTTAAATTTGAGAATTTCATACCAAAATCAAACTCAAAGTCTAGAAGGGCTCGATGGACTTCCCATATTTATATCCCATACTACTCTTTTGTTAAGATAATATGGTTTTTAAAATCTTAGAGAGAGAAAATGACTTTTTTGATTGCTTGAATACCATGGGAATAGGAATTAAAAATTAGAATACAATTTTTATTCTTTGTTTGGTTTGTGGAATTATAATGGATTATAGGATTACATATTCCCATTATAGCCCAAAATAAAATTTTATCTAATCCCAAAAATACTAGTATTTGGAATGGCCCCTTCCTATTCTCAATCTCACTCAACCAAATTTTATGATTTCCTCAGGTCCATGGTAGGTGCGAGTATGTTTTGGGGTCGACAGTCGAATTGTAGTGATTCAGACTACTCTATGTTTGATGAGAGCGATTTCATACTGTCTTCGATTTCTCTATTTGGTAGTGATTTCCCATTGGTACCTAGTGAATCTTTTTGTCTTTCTTATTCAATCTTTGGTTGTTAATCTTTGCCTTATCTTTGACCTATTTCTTCTGGTTGTAGGATTATTTTCCTAGTAGTTAATCTCGTGGGAGTTTTATAGTGTTCTAAGATAGTATAGTCTATTTCTTACATCTAGAGAAATGTATGTCACAATGTTGTATTTCTTGCATTTTCCCCAAATATAGATTGTATTTCATTGTTTGGGAATATAGAATATAGGTTTTATTTCTTGCATTTTCCCCAAATGCTCAGTGTGCAAAGGAAACACCCATATTGACCATACTCAAATTAATAGTCCACTCATCACTGCTTGAGCAAGGGCATCTTCTCACAATGTGTGTGAGGAGGTCACGTTGGGATGGCATCAGCTACGGTGCAACATATTTGCACTAGCCAGGCCCCTCCACTCCCTTCCACGTAATGCCATGCCCATGCCATATTGCTCACAACATAAATGCCCCCTTCGCTCTTGTCACATCGTAACCATTACTGTGTTCACAACTAGCAAATGTAATTAAACAAATAACAATAGATTTCAGACTTTCATAAAACAGAATGACCAAATGTTTTTTTTTTTTTAAATCTATGCAAAAAAAAATTATTTGGCCCATATTGATTTACTCTATTGGTTGGATTAGTTGTTCAATTAAATGAACTTAAATAATTATTTTAGTTTAATTACCTTTTTTCCTTATATTTATTCATTACAACTTAGAGTTTGTTATTATTTCTATTTTAGTAGTATTTTTACCATTAGTAACTTACTAATTAATAAAAGTTAAGTTATTTTATATATTATTATTTATTATATATAGATTTATAATTAAATATTATATATTATATATAGATTTATTATATATGTATGTATTAGTATATATTATATATTTATTATGTCTTTTGGTAATTAAATGATGAGGATTTTTTTTAAAATATTTTTTTGAAAATTAATGAATATGGATGTTTTAATTAATTAATTCATTTGTACACAATTTATATTTTGAGAATCAATTATAGACTATGTTCTTAAATATCAAATAAAAAGTTAGATATCATTTAAATCGAAATTGATGAAAAAAGTAACTTAAATGATAAAAAGCTTAATTATCAAGTACCAAAATAATGAGATAATTGGGTTTAGGATTTAGTATGTAAAATATATATATACATATATATACATATATACATACATATATATCTATATATATACATATATATGTATATATATATGTGTGTGTATATATATATATAGATATATATATGTGTGTATATATATATATATAGATATATATATGTGTATATATATGTATATATATGTATATATATGTATGTATATATATGTATGTATATATATGTATGTATATATATGTATGTATGTATATATATATATATATATATATATATATATATATATGTATATATATATATATATATATATATATATATATAATGTTACCATTTTTCAAACATTAAATTTTATTGCTAATAAATTATTTTTATTTAATTTAAATATTTGTAAATGATTTATTTCCAATATAACACTTATCATGTTTATAATGTTATTTGAAAATTATAGTTATTTTCCCACTTACTCTGGATCTAAGTCCACAAGTTTTCTATAGCTCTTGAGGTATTTCTTTTTACAATAAGAGTTTGTATAAAATTATTTAAATTTAAATCTATCTTTTAAATTCTTTTTAATGTATTATTCAATTTTATACAATGGTATTCAATACTATAATATTTGAATTTGAATGCATGTAAATTTAATTTAAAAATAGATATTACATTTAATTTTGTGCAACTAATAGTGAAATAGACGTTAACAAATTATCACACAAAAATAAATACACTTTTTTTAAAATTCTCTTTACCATTATATTTTTATAAAATAGAGATATGCCATGGCATCGCATGGAAGGGAGTGGAGGGGCCTAGTCGGTGCAAATATGTTGTACTGTAGCAAATATGTTGCACCATAGCGAATGCCCATTAGGATGGGCCACACGGTGCCCATGATTGGTTCTCATCCCTAAAGACTGTAGTTATTCTCTTTTGTGTTAGAATGAAGTGAAAAAATACGTGTTCTACCCGTAACCAACGCTGGGTAGAGAATTAGAGGTAGCAAAGCCATTCAAAGCGCGTGTCTGGTATGTGTTTTCAATGGCAAAGGGATGCTACAAGCACACCCTTTTACAACTCCCATTTTTTCTTTTCCTTCTTTGCTTAACTCGGGACAATTTCCTAGTTACGACATCCACTGATGTGCAAATCATATTCTTGGGTCACTGCTTCTAGTTTCTGATTCCTCAAAACATATATTTTTGCCAGCATTTCACTTTTTCGCCCTTTAAAAACCACATCTTATTCTTCTCATCTGCCCTTTTCAATCTTCAATTTGATGCCCTCTGTAAACTGCTTTTATTTTTTGATTCGCATTCTTGTGTTCTACTATTTGCTTCTTAAATGGGCTAAGGAAGGTGGTAAACAAAAATTTTATTTGAGAAAAATATATAATTTTTGCTCATAACATGACCAGGTGGGCCCTATTTCATTTCTGCTAGAGCTAGACAGGTTCATATATTTTTAATACTAGTTTTTCCTTTAAAAAATGAGGTGTGTAACAGTACAAGAGCACACCAAAGAAAATGAACTTCTGTGTTCTATGGTCGTGTGATTTATCATAAATTTCATTGCATTGCAAGGCATCACAAGGGTAAAACCTTCTTTTGATAAAATGTTTGTGAGCTTAATTGATCCACTACTTGGATGTTATTGACCAGAATATCAATTTTATTGTGATAGTTGATCTGAGGCATTAAGCTTGTTCTAAAACCTTCTACTAAGTTTTGTACAAAAATTATATGCTTTGTGAAGCATGCACACATCAATGTTTTGATGAAGTATTAGGCACAAGTGCATGGGACAAATGAAAATGTAATAAAAAAATTATTCTCAATTTTCTCAAGTCTCTATTTTCAAAAACAAGAAGATGTAAAACAAACAAGAATTAGAATAAGCAGTGTCAAATAAGCTTAGAAAAATAAAATTAGATTGTGATATGAATATCAGGATTTAACTGTGTGATTTTGAGTCAAACTCGATGACCCATATTTCATGAGTAGTGATTCAACATGAATCCATCTCTCATGAGAATAAATGGAACACTTAGCACTCATTGGATCTAGGTGATGCTCACAGGGGTGAAGCAAGATTAACCTAATAAGACATGCTTTATTAACCTAAGCAAGATTATTAAAAGTGTAGGAAAAACCTAGCAAAATAGGAAAAATAAAAAACTACACTAACACCCCCCCATAAGTGAAGCTTAGGTGGATGTAGAAATGGGTCCCGGCAAGTCAAGCCTGATGAGGTACCCATGTACATAAAGTTCCCCCAAAAGAGAGAGAAAAGAGACTCCCCAATGAAAATTAGGACTCCAAGTGAGAGGAAGAGGCCCCCCCAGAAGATGAAGCATCCCGCACCCCCAGCAAAGCTCGCAAATGAAGGAACTTGCTCTCAATGAAGGGTTTGGTGAAGATATCAGCAACTTGCTCGAAAGTTGGACAATAGCGAAGGTTAATGACATGACCATGGATGAGCTCCCGAATGTAGTGCATGTGGACCTCTATGTGTTTGGTCCGTTGATGATGAACTGGATTTCATGAGATCTGAATGGCACTCTAGTTGTCACAAAATATGACTGATGGTCGTCTGATCTGGATACCAAACTCAGTGAGAAGATGTTGAATCCAAATGGCCTCAGTGGCAGCATTTACAGCCCCCCGATACTCAGCCTCAGTAGAAGACAAAGCAATAGCAGACTACTTTTTGCTCGACCAACAAACAGGACCTGACCCAAGTGAGAAGCTATACCCTGAAGTAGACTTGCGATCCTCAGAATCACCTGCCCAATCTGAATTTGTGTAGCCCACCAAATCAAGCTCAATACCTGCTGCGTAGTGAATCCCACAACTATGAGAACCCTGAATGTAGTGAAGGATCCGCTTGGATGCTTTCCAGTGTAACTCATGGGGCTCCTGCATGAATCGAGAGACCATGCCTACAGCATAGGAGATGTCAGGTCTCGTATGAGTCAGATAAATGAGACTCCCAACAAGTTGGCGGTATAAAGTGCCATCAACAAGTGGAGAAGAACATTGAGCCTCAAGTTTGACTCCAGAAAGGAAGGGAGTCAGAGCAGGCTTACAGTCAGCCATATGAAACCTCGAGAGTAAATCTAGAGCATACTTGGATTGTGTTATGGTGATCCCAGAAGGAGACTGAAGGATCTCAATCCCAAGAAAGTAATGTAACAAGCCCAAGTCAGTCATCAAAAAATTGTCTTGAAGGGCCACTTTGACAGCCTTAATGGTTGGTGAAGAACTTCCCGTGATCAGCAAGTCATCAACATACAAAACCAAAAATAGAAGTGAATCACCCTATTGTAAAATGTACACATTAGGATCAGAATGGCACCGAGTGAACCCAACTGATAGAAGGAAGGAGTCCATCTTGGCATACCAGGCTCGAGGAGCCTGTTTGAGGCCATAGAGAGACTTTCGAAGACGAGACACAAGTGAAGAATCCTGAAGGAAGCCCTGTGGCTGCTCCATGTAGATCTCCTCATGAAGGTCACCATGAAGAAAAGCACTCTTCACATCCATCTGATGTACTTCCCAACGATTAGCTGCAGCAATGGCTAGAACAATTCGAATGGAATTCATTCGAGCAACTGGCGCAAAAGTCTTAGAGTAGTCAATCCCAGGAACCTAGGAGAATCCTTTGGCGACCAAGCGAGCCTTGTGTTTGTCAACTGACCCATCTGCTGCAAATTTTGTCCGATAGATCCACTTACATCGAACAAGGTTTCTTCCTTTAGGAAGAGGGACAAGATCCCAAGTGTGGTTCCTCATCAAGGAACTATACTCTTCCTGCATAGTTGTATTCCACTCAGAAATACCAGAAGCCTCATGAAAGGACTGTGGATCTGAGGCAGTAGCAATGAAGACATGTGGAGCATCCTAGAATTGTGAACGAGTTCGCCTGGTGTCTGATGGATCCCCAACCCAATCACCTGCAGACTGCAAGGTCTGTCTAGCCCAAAGTGGGCAAGAAGATGGAGAATCTGGAGGGGAATCACCAACCTATGAATGATGACTAGGAGAGGAAGGAGGTGAGTCCTCTGAATCACTCTCTGCATCAAAAGTGGAGGTAGAAGACTGTTCAAGTGAATCTGACCCATCAGAAGATCTATCATGTATTCCAAGTGACTCCAATGTCAAAGTAGAAGGCAACCCTGTGACTGATGATCTGCTCTCCCAACTGCAACTGTAGAATCATTGTGAACCTCACATATCTCCACTGAACTAGGAGTGAACTCAACTTGCTTGCCTAAACTTGTGTGAGTGATCTGGTATACCGATAGGAGATTAGTTGACATTGAGGGTACACAAGGAACATCATGGAATGTCCCATGCCCCACATCAATAGACCCTCTCCCACACACCTCAACAGGAGTGTTATCACCCATTAACATAGAAGGCATAGTACATGGCTCTAAGGATGCAATTTCTTCCTTAGATGAAGCCATGTGGTGTGAAGTACCCGAATCAAGAACCCAAGTGGATGGTGAGGAAGCAACTGCAAAAAGAGCCTTACCATTTCTTTTCCCCTTGCTATTTTCTTTTTCTTTGTTAGACCCTTCAGTAGAACTTTGTCTGATAGACTGAGAAACACTGATATTATTCTTCTCAAGAATGTATGTCAAGTGATCAAGTTGTTTCTGCGAACATTTATGTTCATCATGACCAGGTCTTTTACAATAAGCACATTTGACCTTTTCTTTCTTAGGCTTATCGCCCTTGGAAGATGGTGTATCAATAGTTGCTTTTGAAGAAATCGACATCTTATCCTTCTTCTCCTCGCTATTCTTTTGTTTCTTGTCCTTAGTATTGTTGTTACTACTTTGTCCTTGTTGTTCTTTTGTGCCTTGGTTGGCAGCCAAGGCATGTGACTTAGAGGACTTAAGAATGCCCATCTGGATTAGCTTGTCCTGTTCTCGAGTGAGATTGACAGCAAAATCATCTAAAGATAGCATGGTGAATTGAGTACCAAGTGCACCCTTAGTAGCATAGAAGGTAGAGACAAACACATAATATTTTGAACTTAGCTTAGAGAGAATAGTAAGAATCAGTTGTTCATCTTTCTTTTCAATTCCACATTGTTTTAACTGCAGCCTTAATGATTTCAATTTGGTGAAGAAATCTTGGATTGTGTTGAAATTTTCTAGACTCAAACTTATTAATTCATTTTCCAACATATGACCCCTCATTGAATCTTGTGTGCCAAATAGTGTTTCTAGCTTTGTCCATACTTCATTTGGTGTATCCAAAGACTCAATGTCAAATAGCAAGTCAAGAGAAACAGACAAACACAATGTTCCAAATGCCTCATCACATTTGTTAAACCACTTAGGCTTATCTTCATCTTTAGCAGGTTCAGTTTCAAGTCACATAGTTATCCTATTTAATCCAGCTTTCCTTAAGTGAATTGTCATGCGTGATTTCCACTCAAAATAATTGTATGGAGTTAGGATGGGCATATTTGTTTGATCCATGATGAAGAAATGCAAAGAAGAAATGCTAGAAAGAAAAGAACCCAGCCACGACAATGCCCCCCCCCTTTTTACTCAATCAAAGAACCCCCCCCCCCCCCCCCAAAGAAATATGATTTGGCACTTTATTTTAGTGCATTTACAACTACCACTAGAAATAGATACTTAGTGGTCTTGATTTCAATGCATTACAAACCCTCATGAAGAGAATATGCTAAAAGTGAAACTTGTGCACAATAATCAAGGAAACAAACAGCACCACTACAATCTACTCAAAAAATCATGCACTTTCAAAAAAAGAATCACCTCGATACGAGGTCGTATGAGAAAGTTATGATCCTCTGAAGTTTCCAAAATGAGAACTGTGCACAGTCACGGCTGAGAATCTGCAATTTTTGAAGAATTCATGTATGAAAATCAAAAAATAACTCCACTAGTGGATAGAGCACAAAAAAAATAGCCAACTTCATAACAAGAATCATCAAAATCGGAGTCTGTATGAGCAAGAACGAGACATTTGAAAACTGCATTCAAATCTGCGGCTGCCAATGGAGAGGGGTATGGCTATAGCTTTGCATGCTCGATTCTGAAACATATACATCTTGCATGCAAAATCTAAAAGATACCCAGATGGTTTTTCGGGGCTGCGAACAAAACCCAGAAAGCGTTTTTCTTTCTGATGAACATAAGATGTTGCTGTAGTGTAAATCAGACGCCTTTAACAGTAAAAAATGGCTCCAAAAATCAAAAAACAACCCCATCAACCAAAATATGACATGAAAATGCTGGATCAGCTTCTTAAGTCCATCAATGGCATGCTGAAACCTGCAAAACTGATTGAAAACTCCAAATATGCAAGTTGGTTGTCAGATTTGAGATTGAAACCCCAGAGAAAAATGGTTTTTGTCAAAACTTTTCTGATTCTCAGGATCATCCAAAGATGCAAGAGAAGAGCATACTTCATTTTTCAAAAAACTACAATAAAGTTTATTTGCCCCCCCCCGAATCTCTCAAATAAGGAAACTAAAATCTACTCTTGCACATAGAAAAGCTCTGATACCATGTTAGAATCTGAAAAGATTAATAACCCAGAAAACTAGTGCAAAGAGTAAATATCTAAACTATGAATGCAAATGATACAAAATCAAAATAGCATCATAGAGTTAGTCTCCAAGAGAGTAATGCAAATGCTGGAAGCAAAATAGCATTAAGAGGATGCAAAAACAAGAGATACAAATACAAGCCAGGTAGCATACTTATATAGGCTAGGAAGAGGGAGGAAGTGGCAACACCAACCAATGAGGAGCAACCATCTATTGGACTAAAGATAGCAAAGTATCTTCCCAAGATAGCTAATGGATGCTCACATGTAGGAAGGTGATACCTCACAACCATTCACCTAATAAGACATGCTTTATTAACCTAAGCAAGATTATTAAAAGTGTAGGAAAAACCTAGCAAAATAGGAAAAATAAAAAACTACACTAACAAAAATCCTAAATCATAATCTATGCAATATTATTACAATAGATATATCTTTGTACATTTTCAGCATGTTACAAAATCTATGTTTTCAAATGTTATAAATTTGTATGCTTGTTATTTATCCTTGTTCATGTTGTGTAAATGTCTTTCTATTTTTCATGAGACAAGGTTGATGGATTGTTCCATTTTTTAAGGGCAGTACCTTCCCTCCCTCTTTATGTATATATAATTAAGAGCTAGGGTGGTCAATGTTTCCAACATATTCTGTGATCCGTCATCACAATATAAAACTGGGGTGATCAACATTTCTATTATGTAATCCATTGAGGCAAAATAAAACTTATAGAGTTGAAGTTGTTATTTGTATATATAATTTGTAGATCTAAATGTGTAGGTTTTGTGATATTGCTATCTATATATCAAACTCATTGACCCATGTATCATGAGTAATGAATCCATCTCTAATGAGAACAAATGGAACACCGAGAACTCATTGAATTTAGGTGATGCTCACAGAGGTGAGCACTGAGACCCTTCTTGAGTAAACCCACTATGTGTAGGAATTTTTTTGTATCAGCATTTTAAATACCAATAGATCCATGTGTTTTCATTGTCAATAATAGCTGTTGTACTACATGAACTTCAGTAATTATATTTATATTTTTTTTAGTGATTATGCTCAATATTAACTCCTTTATACAGTTGTAGGTCATTCGATGGATCCTATTGATGATATTGCTGTTAATGGAGCCATAGTTAGGAAAATTAAGATCATACGAATACTTGTTGTTTTGCTTGCAACACTTGTAGTAGTCATAGTAGCATCTTCACAAAAGGCTAGAAGACATAGGCATAAGAAAAAAAGAGTTGCATGTCCTTTTTATAAGCATATCATCCATTCCAATAACATAGATTTCCCTGACCAAATACGCATGAGTAGAGTAGCCTTCTTTCACTTGGCCAATATTCTAAGGAAAAAAGGGAGCATTCAAGATATGACAAACATAACATTAGAAGAACAATTAGTGATGTTCCTCCACACCCTAACTTTGGTCATTCAAGAGAGACAGTGAGTTGACACTTCCACAAGGTCCTATAGGCTATCATAGCACTTCATAACGATTACCTTTTACCCCCTATTGCAACTACTCCTCCAAAAATAGTTGGGAATGACTATTTTGATCCATATTTCAAGGTAAATATCCTAGTGGCATGTATTTCATTGCTAGAGATTTATTTATAATAATTTATATTTGATATTAATATTGCTTTTTATAGGATTGTATTGGTGCAATTGATGGAACCCATATGCTAGTTATTGTCGATGTGGACATTCAAGCAAAATATCATGATAGAAATGGCAATTTGTCACAAAATGTCTTGGGTGTTTGTTCGTTCAACTATAAGTTTCAATAAATTCTTGCTAGTTGGGAAGGGTTTAGAGCAGATAGTCGGATGCTTGCTTCAGCTCTGTCTAGAGCAGATCCACTTGTGGTTCCTCTTGGTATATTAATTCATATTTGATATGATTATATTGTCATTATATTAAATTAGAACTTTTATGCTCTATTTTGATTATATCTTTATTTCCATTTGTGTAGGAAAATTCTATTTAGTTGATGCTAGGTATCCAAATGTACTAGGATTTCTTGCCCCTTATTGGTGTACATGTTACCACCTAAAAGAGTTTTGTATAGAAAACCTGATTAGCACTCCCAAACAATTATTTAACCACCGACACTCCTCTCTTTGGAATGTGATAGAGTGAACATTTGGTATTTTAAAGCAACATTTTCCTATCCTGAAGCATGGGACATCCTACAATATATTTATCCAAACAAAGATTGTTTTGACATGCGGCATACTACACAAGTTCATTACCATGGAGGATGGTCTTCCATCCAAAGTAGATATTGAGAGGATGATGATCATGCTAGGATAAATGTGCCAATTCTTGAGACTTATGGAATGAATCAACAAGATAGAGATGACTAGGGGAAATTTCAAGATGAAATAGCCCAAAGGATGTGGGAAGACTACAACTCTCAAACTTAGTTATATTGCAAAACATTAACATTTATTTGCACTTTGAATATTGGTATTGCACGCTTTAGCAAGTTTTTGGTGTGGTAATATTAGTTTTAATAGTCCAGAGTTTTTTTAGTATATAGCTCATTATATTAGCAGTTATGAGATTTTATAATAAATGTACTTGGTATTTCTATGAATATGTCATTGTGGCTTTGGATGATGTCTGGTACAATATGACTTTCTATGAGCATTTTTTACAATTGATACATGTCTAGTACAATATGACTTTGTATGAATATGGCATTGTGGCTTTAGCATATGTCTGGTACATTTCTTTAGCTTCAGATTTTTGAGTATCTAAATTACCATGAAATATTGTTGTAACATCACAAACAACATCAAAATAAGTGGTAAAGGTGTTAATATTGATATTCAACTCCATGAATTGGTAGAAAATGTACAACAATACCAATAATCATCACTTATGTAAATATATCTACATTTCTGTTTTGGAATAGGTGAGTCAAAATAGTAAAGCCCTTATTATATAATTGATATTTAATCAAAATTCCTTTCAGTATTTCTATTAACTAGTCTACAATGATTACAAAGTGGTGAATATTTTAGATGATTTATAATGTATTTAAGATAATGATGTCATATTCAAAGTTTGTAATAGGATCCAGATGATCACAGTATGAAACATTATCAAGTCATCATCGGAATGGGACTGGTCACTCTTTTTAAAGCTTGATTCATGTCATGCTCAGCTTTCAGCGCAGTGTTTGTATAGTAGTTATACATGCTACTTTGCACAGTAGATAATGTAATTCATGATAATTGTATCCTTGCTCATTCCTAAACACAAATAGGTACAAAGGAAACTACAGGAATTTATAGAAGTTCATTCACAGTGTACAAAGATCATGGGAACACTTTTAAAACTTTCTTAAGATGGACATACTATAGTCTGTTCTATTCAACAGTTGGAGGGTTCAATATATAAAAAGTTTGATGACTTGATGTTATTATCAAAAGGTGCACGAGAATGACTTTAAATAGATGGGGATTCAGGTGCCCTGGTTAGAATTAAGATGTTAGGATTATCAAAATATCAATTTTTGGGTCCATGGTCTAACTATGACCTTCAATTTGCCACTATTTTTTAACTGGCCATAAGGGTACAATTAAATTTTTTTCCTACCAACGTGCATAAATTACTATGATGTTGCGTCAGTACTAGACATGGGATTGGTTGTTCCGTCATGGGAGTGAAGAATGAATAATACATTCAACATATTCATTGAAGAATCAATTAATTGATTATTGATTCATCAGAACTAGTCATTAATTCTATTAACAATGAATAGTTGTGAGCATCAGAAGTATAACTTCAATTTAAGTGCCCTGAATTTACTTAGCTTGGTATTCAAGCACTTTCACCTAGTAGAACTTCAATTTGTGTGTGCCTTGTGTAATGTCCTGTTTAGGACTATATCTCAAATTGCTCTTAGTTCCAAGTTAAAGAATTATGAATAAACTTCAAATATTCATTCAATACGTATAAATATATAGGACTTATATTTATTTTCAAAGAATTCCAATTTCTTAAACTATATGTATATATATGAAATAACGAATTTTTATATAGGGTAAAAATATATTTGAAATTAGGAAATCTCTCCTAATAGCATATCTTCTCTTATTTATAGCTTATGACTCCTTCTACTTAATTGGTGATTCAACCTCCAACTTAACTATTAATTCCTTCTTTTATCCGCGGGTGATCTTTATTATATTGACCTTTTTCCATTCAAGTTTTAACATTTCATTGCATGCTACGTACACGCATCGGATGACGATGCTCCTTTATATGGAATCCGTGTCCTTTCCAAATGTCGCTCTGTACAAACGTATTATCCGACGTGGCTGGTCCTGCACAGTTGACTACGGATTGTTTATCCCTTATATCACTTTGATGCGTTATACTTTTTGCTCCCTGTACTGAGTCCACGTCTTTGACCGTCGATTCGGTGCTGTTCCTTCCTCCACATTTCCGGTGCACATGATCTATCACCCTTCCTTGCGTTTGATTATATCTTAGTTCCCTTTAATTAATGCTGATGTGGAATGTGATTCAGATATATGTCCTTCCGTATATGTTCTCTTCCCCGTCCTTTGTATGCACGCCTCTTTAAATATGGCACGATGCGATATTATAATATTATTCTTAGATATGTTCCTCTCATAATATACATTATAAAATTATTATTGTTATGTGATATTATTTATAATTAATATCTTTATAATTATTATATATCTTATAGATTATATATATTATCATGGCAACGTCTATACAGCCACGAAAATGCACTTCCTTACGAAGGAGAGGACTTAGAATTTTTTTTGGAAAGTTAGAAAAAACAATGTAAAGGGAGTGCATTTTCGTGGCTGTATAGCCACGGGCTATTATCATTCATATATATATAATTTAACTCTTAAAATCTTTTCTATAACTGAGAACATCACACCTTGAATCTCTACTTAGCTTGGTAGTATGTTTGATTTGTTGAGGTAAAGCATTGCTCTTCCTGTCTAGCACTGCTTCATCTGAAATGTCCTATATCATTGAATATGCATAGAGAGCCGAGTCTAATGCACACTTTGAGTCTATTCTATTAGATACTTTCAACATTATATGACTTCTTCGATACCGTTTTATTGAGAATTTAAAGGATTCCATGAGAATGAATAAAACCAGTGTATTGAGGATAGGAATTAAATTGTTTGTCTGTGATATACATACTAGATGGAAGGATATAAATAATTATAAGAAGCAATATTTAGGAGAGTCTTGGATCTACAATGAGAGGTGGCATAAAATTGATTAGGAAACCATGATGAAAGCACAAAGATGAATAGATAGGAGATACCAACCTATATAAGCACGCCAGGAGAAGGACGTGATTAAACAAAGAAAGCATATGCCATTGACAAGTCACTGTTTGGAGCAGCAACACCCAGTTTGGAGTCCACATTGGTAAACTATTAATTGTTTGAAGAAATCATTTATGCAATGATAAATGAACAAAGAAATAAATTCAACTTGGAGCAGCAGTGACATCTAACAGAGATAACAGTGATGAGTCATGCATTGATATATTGGTCAAGGATGTGATATATATTATGCAGAGAATTGAATATTCAGTGGCAAAAGCATGAAGGGCCAAAGAGAATCTTCAGCGCTGAGCTAATGATCAAATAAACGTAACTCCAGCAGCGTAACTGAGGGGATCTGTATGTGACATCTGAAATAGTCTGATGTGAAAAACAATCCTATACCTAGTCAAACTCTCCAACGCTGATATGAATGTGAAAACATCAAACAATTTCTATATGAAGCGAAGATTATAAGGAATGGTCTTTTTAATACACGATGGTAGTGGTCTGGATAAGGAAGAACAATATCAAATGAACAGAGCCAGCAACAACGATTAATATGGAGCGAATACTACAAGTGCCATAACAACTATATCTTAATATCTCGCATAACGACGTTGAACTTCACATGATGATCCAGCTTGATCACCGAGCAGCCTGATATTGTCTAGAAGGGGCATCACTTCAGAATAAAAGTAATTTTTGGCGGCAATAACAATCATACAGATTAGTCTGGAGGAAATAAATTTAAGAATCCAAACCTTCATCCAAACAGAAAGCTGCTAATTACAAATATTGTCGGGATACAGGTGCTCTGGTTAGAATTAAGTTAGGATTATCAAAATATCAATTTTTTGGTCCATGGTCTAACTATGACCTTCAATTTGCCACTGCTTTTTAACTAGCCATAAAGGTACACGTTAAAAGAATTTCCTACCAGCATGCATAAATTACTATGATGTCACGTCAGTACTAGACATGGGATTGTTTGTTCGGTCATGGGAGTGAAGAATGAATAATGCATTCAACATATTCATTGAAGAATCAATTCAATGATTACTGATTCTTCAGAACCAGTCATTAATTCTATTAACAATGAATAGTTGTGAGCATCAGCAGTAGAACATCAATTTAAGTGCCCTGAATTTACTTAGCTTGGTATTCAAGCACTTTCACCCAGTAGAACTTCAGTTTGTGTGTGCCTTGAATCTTTACTTAGCTTAGTATTATGTTTGATTTGTTGAGGTAAAGCATTGGTCTTCCTGTCTAGCACTGCTTCATCTGAAGTGCCCTATATTATTGAATATGCTTAGAGAGTTGAGTCTACTGCACACTTTGAGTCTACTCTATCAGATACTTTCAACATTATATGACTTCTCCGGTACTATTTTTCATCAGTGACCTTCGTTGTTGTTTGGAATATAAATTTCCTTGACTCCACGTTGACTTGGAGTCTTTTATTTTTACAGTCCTTCGCCACTGTAAATACTAGATCTCTGTTATTAGAACAGTGATGCAAATACGCTACAGTCATATATTTTCAGATTTCTTATCACTGTCTTCATCTATTCAGGATACCTCAACATTTTGTTTCTATCTTCCGATTGTTGACTTCATTATCTTCCCCATTTGATCCTTGATTAATTGTAGTCACTTGCCTGAAAACACAATATATCCATCGCTGTCTTTTCTCAAAAGCATCAATATTATTATTTCTCTTGTTGATTCGCGTGATAATACATCCGAATTGCATGTTTTAACTCCTACTTCAAATGGTGACTCTTCTAGTTTATTACTTGAGGTAATTTCTGATTCATATACCATTGATCTGTTGATTTTATTATCTAATATTCATAACATGAACTCATAATGACTCCTTTATATGAACAATGATTGTTGTATATGCTTAGATAGCTGAGAAAGTTTTGTCTCAGCTGAAGAATTTGTAAAACTTTTGCTGACACCAGAGTTTGTTATGTTAACCATTATATCCGATGTGATTGTTGCTAAAAGAGTTATATTAGATGCTGATTGTTTTTTGGAAGTTTTTGTAGCTGCAAATATCATTCACCGATCTTTTAACAAGAATGGATGAGGAGGTACATGTGACCGCAGTCGCTACTCCTGCTAAAAATGTCAAAGTGGTGTGGACAAGAGAGGGAACAAAAATTTCTAGATTTGTTTTTTAAGCATATTCAATTAGGAAGAAATGGTGACGGGGGCTTTAGAAAAGAAACTTGGACAGCAAAACAAAAGAAGTTCAGCGAGGATATGCATATGAATCTTGGAATGGATAACTTTAAAAACTAGTTAAAAATGTGGAAGCAAGGTTTCAGAATTATGGAAGAGTTGTAAAACATGAGTGGTTTCACATGAAATGAGACGACTCAATGTGTGGATTCTTAGGATAGTGTATGGGATGATTTTTTTTATGTTAGTAAATTATCTCTCAATCAATTGTAACAAAAGACATCTAATTCCTTTTTTTTTTTCCATCATATAGAGAACTTGCTGAAAAAATGTTAGAGTGTAGAAGAGGCAACCACTCATCTACTTCAATGAGTTAGCAATCATTCTTGGGAATGACATAGCTAAAGGAAATGTAGCAGCAATAGCTACAGAGACTGAAGATGGGCAACTATTTTAAGAGGCTGTTGATCTTGACAATGATGGGGGCTTCAATACTCCTAAGTTTGATGAAGGGTTCCTTCAATCAAACAATTCTACTACATCCGTAAGACAAGATCCTTCTATGCCAATAGTGAGGAGGCAAAAAAGAAAGAAGCCAAGCATGACTACTTGTTTGGATGTCATATGTGAGAGTATACAAAACATAGATTGGGCATGACTAAGGCTCACAATATCAATGTTGATAAAAAGAAAGTCAAGCAAGATATATCAAGTGCATATCCTACCCTTGAGGCCATGCCTAGACTTAGTAGGGAGACTTTGATTATTGGATATGACTTTTTTACTTTTGAACCTAAAAAAGTCAGGGGGTTCATAGAGATGATTGAA
>CM053792.1:829407226-829612226 GCA_028749045.1 Cupressus sempervirens
ATAGCCACTAACATCCTTAATACATGAAAGAATGGTCATTTGAACGACCAATTTACCTTCAACACATGTAAGGATGGTCATCTATTGATAACCAATTTTCCTTCAACACATTTGAAGGAGGGTCATCCAATATGAATAACCAATTTACCTTCAACACATTTGAAGGAGGGTCATCCAATATGAATAACCAATTTATCTTCAACACATTTGAAGGATGGTCATCCAATCTAAACAATCAATTTACCTTCAAAACATTTGAAGGAGGGTCATCCAATATGAATAACCAATTTACCTTCAATGCATTAGAAGGATGGTCATCTATTGATGAGATCATCACCTTACAATAGAGACCTTGAACACATATGTCAATGAAGGACCATCACCTTCCATCACATATATGAACCAATTAAATGATGCAAGTGCACCTTCATATCAATTAAACAATATAACTCATCCTTGTAATAAGTGCACAAGTATCACAAGGTCACATGACATTGAGTTATGGAGCATTTTCTACAAGACTAGATTTATCATTGTATGCATATAATCATCAACCATATGATGCTAGTCAATAAGTTCATAAGAAACAAGAAAAATTAATCATATCAATTTTACCTCTAAAATGATATAGTCTACTCCCTTTCAATAAGAAATTTGATAAAATTATGTTCTCTATTTGCTCCCTCTTAATCTAAAGCATGTCAAATTCCCTCTTCATAATCTTAATCATAAAATATGTTCACTTCCAGAGTCTGCAGAATAATGTAGCCTAATCATCACAACTTCTTTAGAGCTACTATTACAAGATGAGCTTGCACAATCTTGGTAGCAAACATACTGACCTTATTTTCTTGCAACAATATCTTCAAACATAAATTTTTTTTAAAATGGATCAAGGATATTTAATTCTTATAGTACATATAGGTTTAAATATGTGTGTGTGTGTGTGTGTGTGTGTGTGTGTGAGAGAGAGAGAGAGAGGGGGAAGAATTACTTATCTTTCTATGACAATCCATAAATGTCAACTCTACCTCACAATGTGAAATTCCAACTCTTATATCATGGAACAATTTTACATACCCATTATATGACCATGCAAGTTATCTATGGATTTCATTACTTCATGATTTTCACAAGGTGTAGGCCCATTAAAATTATATAGTCACTCACAAATTCTTCTAACCTCCTTCTAAATATCAATATTTAAAGCTCCTTATCTAGTGATGTTTCCAATTAATTGTCAAGCTCCCTCTAAATCTGACATCAATACTACAATAACATTCTCAGAGGAAAAGATCAAGACACATCTCTCATAGTACATTGAAATATGGAAAATAGAAATTTTCTTTAACATATGTAACTTATGAATAGATGATCAGTTTAATGTTAAGCAATAATTTAAGGAAAACATTATTTTACCAATTTCATCATATGTAATAATAATAATATACATATGTTTATTATTACACATATATATAATGACCATATGATCATATAAATTAATATTTATCATGGTTTATTTCCTCCATCCCCATTCGATCCCCTTTTATTTCTTCATGATTTTGCAGTGTAATAGTTCAAACATTTGAATGGAATAGTTTGGTTCAATTTACTTTAAAATAGGAGCATGGTGAAATAGTAGTTTGACAAACCTTGTTAACAGACAAGTTCCTAATGAGTCAATTGATTAATATATATTTGCATTGCCAAATCCTCATCTAGAATTATTCTTGTTGTTATTTTGCTTCGTTAATATGTTGAATAATTTCGTGATAAATTATTTAATACTTATTGTTGGTTATTTTATGTTGAAAAAATGATTATCATTTGACTTATGGAGTTTGCATTCAAAATAAATATTATGCGTGGTAGTCTGATAATTAATCTACTCCAATTTTTCCTTGTTGAAGGAAGTTTGAAATTGGATCATTAGTTTTGGTTCTCTTGTGACCCATGTTGTCTAGACTATTTACGGTAGCTTTAGGGAGCCTTTTTCATTGGAAATCTTTTGGTTTCATTCCTGAAATCTACTGTATAAACTTTATTAGTTGGATAATGCATGGACTGGTCACTTTACCAAGTCTCAAATAATCTGCTATATATTATGGTTTCTAGTGAAAGTTATAGATATTTTGGCTATTGAATTTTAAAATTTTGCCAAAGACCTGGCAAAAGATGGGCATTCTTAGTGAGAGACTCAAACAAATGATGCTCTTCTTAAGACTTCAAAATTTATCTAATCTATCCATTAATGATTTCAAGGTCATATTTTCTAGCAATCCTTAACATATGTTTTCAAACAATGTTTAGCTCATGTTTTCCAACCATGCAAGATACTAGTTCTTTATTTTCTATCCATTACTTAGGGTCTTATCCATTGAGTGGGCTAGAGTTTGTCCTTGATGTCTGTGTTGGGTATTGCAAACTAATTTTCTACTTTGACACCTTGTATATCATAGCTAAAGTTACCTCTTCTTCCTTACATATGGATCAAAGATTTACATATGTACATTTTTTTAGAATACATAAAATGTATATGACTAACATGGCGGGTAAGTGCACCAAGTTGTAGTGCCAAAAAGATGACACCTTTTTTTTCATTCTAGTTTTGAAAAGCACGCATGCGCTATAGTGTGTACGCATTAAAGCGCATTCACACTTTTCAAAAAAAAATTACAAAGCACATACGTGCTATTTAGAACTAAATTTAAAAGGCTTTAAATAGCGCACACATGCTATAGGGTGCACACACTATTCAAAGCTTTACATTCTACCAAGCCTAATGTTTGGCTTTGCCTTGGGGATCCAACCCAAAGCTTTGGAGTCTATAAACTGATCTGAGATGTGTTTTGCTGCAAACATACAAAAAATGATTAATTTTTCTTGTGTGCTCTCCTTCCAGTTTCCTTGTGGTTGAGCATCGATAAAATCAGGTTACATGACATTGTAGGTCTTTGTGTTAGCTACACAACCATATAATTTATTTTTTATTTGAACTATTTCAAGCCTTTCATCTATAATTTCTTTTGAATGTATGTCCATTTTTTGTCAAAAACCAACAAGTACTAATTGGGCTATAGATTTTAGCTTGTTCATAAAATTTTTGCCAAAACTTAGTTTTTAAGAAACTAGACTCCATTCTACAAACTTTAGAAAAAAGAAGGTTTGATTTTAGATTAGTTTTCAATCATTTCTAGGGGAAGCAGATAGTTATTTCATGTTTTTGGGATGTGTCTGATTAAAAAATTCATTAAAAAGAAATACACATTATAAAATTACCCAAATAAATTGGGGATAAACTACATAGTGTTAGGTAACTTTTGACTAGAGCGATTTAAGAATTTCAAAAAAAAAGTTGAAATTTTAGGGTGGCCAAATTTTGTACTATGTTATGTTTTTTTGGAATAAACAGTACCACTTTCTATGGCCCCCTTTTTCGAGGATTTAAAACTAAACCATTTTGAAAAAAAAATCATAGTTTAGAAACTAGATTCAAAGGACTGTGACTTTTGCTTTTGTCATATCTTAAAATTTTGAGCATAACTATCTTCAAATTCTTGTTGAAGTCCATAAATTGCTGATTTCAAGAAAAAGGTGTCCACTTATACCCCCCTTTTGGCACCACAACTTGGTGCACTTACCCTGGCATGCTTCTCATTCAGCCATTCCAAGTGGTTTGCCACCTTCCATGGAATCACACCCACTTATTTGTCCTCTGAATCAGGGTCCTACAAGAAAGCCCACAAAAAGCAATAGTTGATTGAGATAAAGGGAAGGGAGTTTGATCTTAGGGAATTGATGGCTTCAAGCTCTAGCTCATACATAGTGTTGGCAACCACCCATGAAACATCCTTTACAACATCTAATTGCTATAGATAATAGTTGATGAATCCACTTATTCCCATTAACATCAATAGTAAATTAGTCGATTTCAGCTATGGAAGGCCCAAGATTGTCACATTTTAAGGTATTTTTTCTCAATCCCACCTTTCTCTATTTATATGAAAAAATCTATATAGAGGACTACGTTGAGAAAAGAACCAGAAGGATGCCGAGTTTATTCACAACATCTCAAACCAATGAAAGAAACAACTTGTAAATTACGCAATAGACCGAAGGATCATGAGTGTTCTTAAGGGCATTGAGTCAGTAGATTAGGGGTTCCTAATGGCATTGAACAACTATGTCTTTTCCCTTTTGCTACTTTTGCAAGGCAATGCCCAATTCAATATTTCACAGATGAAACAATCTTTTATGACTCCTGTTGAACAACCATGTCCCTTAGCAATTATTTTATAGTTGTTTATTCTTGCTAAGATAGTTTTCCTATGTACGTATGCATTCTTTAGGGGAGTGAATCACCTTCTCTGCCAACTATTTCACCTTCTCTGGCATGTTTTCCATACCAACATCATAGATTGGTATTACTTCAACATCCATGAAGACTTGTAGCATGCCTTTGATACCATGTTAAATTTTAGGATCTTCTACAAATGTAATAACATTATTTGTAATTCTATGTGTTCCAATTGTAAATTTTCAAGATATATAAATATATCTTCAAGAGAAATGTCTTACAAGACATGTCTCTATGGTTATACATATTAACTAACCATTAATTAAAAACATTATTCATTATACCACACACACACACACACACACACAAATATATATATATATATATATATATATATATATATATATATATATATATATATATATATATATATGTATATGTATATGTATATATATATATATATATATGTATATGTATATGTATATATATATATATATGTATATGTATATATATATATATATATCTATATGTATATATGTATATATATGTATATATGTATATATACATACATATATATATACATATACATACATACATATATACATATACATACATACATATATACATATACATACATACATATATACATATACATACATACATATATACATATACATACATACATATATGTACATATATAAATATATATGTACATATATACATATATACATATATATGTACATATATATATATACACACATACATATATATATATATATATATACATATACATATATATATACATACATATATGTATATGTATACATATATGTATATATATATATATAGATATGTATATATATATATATACATACATACGTACATATACATACATACATACATACATGCATATATGAGTAAGTCTAATTAATGATTACCAATAACCATAGAAGGATTAACTCTATGATAGTTCAATCTGAAATAAGGTACAATATTAACAATTTTCTACTACAGAATTGTTTATAGTTGCACTGAATATGTTTTATGACTTAGTTGTAATAGTTGTTTCAGTGTTTAGGGATATAATGATCTTGCTGAGTGTTTCAATGTTGTAAACATGTATATTATCAATCTTGTCCATATTTTGTCCCTTACCATTGTCAAATGACAATAATAAATCAAATCTTCTCTGCCATATAAGTATATATATGTCAACCAAATCCTCTCGAATGAGAAAATCTCAATCATCCATCTATTTCATAATACAATGTACAAACTTGTATGCAGGCAAATAGTCCTGATCATAAATTTGTCCACGAGATTCATATTTATTATTTCTTGGAATTTTAGGTGTAAATACTTATGATATCTATGTTATTTATGCAGTCATCAACAATGACAATGAATTTCATTGTGAAATATCATCTACTTGTATTTCTTTGAGAAGTTAGAAGACCATGATGGGTTATTGTGTTGCAATTTGGATTGTCTCATATAATATTTTCATGTTTTCTTCTTAATTATTCAAGTGTTATTATTGTATATGAAGAATGAATTATAATTAGTTATTTTCTAGTGAATTCTTTTAACATGCTTTAGAGTTATGTTTACATTAAGCGATAGGAAGTTTCATTTATAATTTGTAATTATTCATTTTCTCTCATTATATTTGTTCATTATTTATATAGGGTTGATGGCTTTGGACATTTTTCCATTGTGTGACTGTGGCATTGACACTGTATTAATGAAGACCTCATGCATATAGCATAACCCAGGCATAAATATTATTGTTGTCCAAATAGTCGAAAGGTTGTTACTAATTTTTCTTAATTTCATAACAAATTTTAGTGCTAGGTTTAGTTGGGTCATAAATAAGATCGGCCCATTATTTTTTATGTACTAATTATTTTGGCAAGTAATAGTTTGAGAATGTAGGAAGACAATGGTTGCAATTTCTTTTAGTGGGCCAAAGATGACCCATCTACGTCAACCACATCTAACTATATAAAAGATGGAAGGAACAGTTGCAAGTTGTGCAACATTTGAGATATTGTTGTCTAGGATATTGCTTCCATGGAAATTGTGGAAATAATGTTTCAACGATGTGTTATTTGTGTTCTAATTGCTATAATCACAATATTGGTTATGGTGGTTTGGGACAAAATGCATAAATATAGTTAAAAGAAAAATATAGGAGATGTAAATTATATTATGACTTTGTATACCTGATGATGGATAGATTTTAGTAATGACATGCCCATTTTGTTGTGTTGAACTTAATTATGGTCATGGAGACTATTTGTTTTATGATTTTGTATATAAATGACCTTACTTTCACGATGTTATCTATTTATTTAAAAAAAGTTGAAATAATTTAAATTCCTCAACTACAATGAATAAAACAAAAATAGATATACATTCTTCTTTACATTTATTTTTAAAAAATAACCAAAATAATAATAAACTAAAACAAATAAAATTAGAGAAAAAAAAAATTTATAAACTTAGCCTTATTCCAATTCCAATTTTGCATAACCAAAAAAGGGAATTGACATATTCTCAAACAAAATCTAGGTGAACCAAATGGGATTGGAATAGATATTTTCCATTCCCATTCCCCATTCCCATTTTCAATTCTAATCTTTGATTCCTATGCTTACAACCAAATGGGTGTTCATTTGGTTTGTGTAATTGTAGAAACCAAGATTTTTACAAATCTTGATTTAGCCAAATCATGGTTTTGCAAATCTTCATTCTTATTTTTGGGATTTTACTTAAACCATTTGTTTCAATCAGAAGATGAGTGAGAAGATCAATTTTATTCGTAAGCTTGGAGTTGTAGGTAGACTCAAAAAAATAGTCCAATATATGATTTTTATACTCCTAAAAAGGGTAATCAGGTTTTGATTTTCAATTCCTAGTTGCTAGTGGGAACTCTGATAATTTGGTTTTGAGACACAATTAGAAGTTTGGTATTCTAATTCCATTTTTCCAATTTTGAAACCAATGCAATTTTTTTCAAATCCAAATTATCAAAATGCCAATTCTCGTCATCTTCCATGAACCAAACAGACCCTAAGCTTAGTCATTTTTAATTAAGAGTATTTTCAACATAAGACAGTGTTCATTTCTATTCACGTCTTTATTTATCTTCATAACATATTTTCCTTGATTCTCTTTGACATTGTTGTTCTTTACTTTCCACTTTAATGAGAAGCCACCATGACATACAGAGCATTTCAGATTTGAAGCCTAGCTGAAGAGTTTTCCTTACCAACTATTTGCTTTCCTTAGGAATATATTGTTTTCTTTTGGAAATTATTTTTAAGAGAATGGTAATTATCAGTCCTTTCAAGAGACTATAGTTTTCATCTATATTTCTTCCTATTAATCTCCATCTTTGAAATCTGTATAAAAAAAATTAAACATATGGTTTTCTTCCTTTTATTTACAATAGTTGATTCTTTATAGTGTTATTTCAATTTTCTAATTGGTTTACACTATTTTTTCTAATAGTATTTTCTTTTATCAATAAAAACATTGATGAAAAATTTGTAGCTCACAGTTGGCATTAGAAAAAACTCTTCATGTGTAAGGACAGGTGGCAATGATGGCTCACGTGACTAACCACTATCTTCTAATTTTTTTATTTTATGTAAATTTCTTGTATCTAACCATGATCTGTGAAGATACTGACATGTGAATGGAAGGAAGATATAATTTCAATAAGAGCATATGGGTAATGGAAATGGAAAAGTGGAGGGGAGTTGGGCCAGCCTCAAGCTCATAGGGTCTTCCTTCTCAAAATCAACCAATGCAAGGTATGGAATTGATGCTAAAATGTGTAGTTTTAAGCTCTTGCATCTATAATTTTTGGGTTTGAAACAATCTCTTGTATGGAAACTAATATGCTTGTATATTCTTGAGTGCTCAAATACTTAAAAAATTGAATCCAACAAAACTAAAGATCCTTTACGAGGACTACATTTGAATTAATTTATCCTTTAGGAATTAGAAGATCAGATGTCTCAAGATTTAATCAGATCAAAGATCATTTGATTTCTTGTTGTAATATAGTATACCACTCCTTGCGTAAGATGGTTGAGTGATAAATGCCCTTCTCTATGTTGTGTTTTACAATTCACTCACATTTTGTGTTGGTTTCTAATTTAATTCTCCATGGAGATTAAAATGATACTATATTAGGCTTGGATATTTGGGATTACCATTCTTGGTTTTACCATCATTACTAGTCACTACAATTTGAACTGATCCTATCGAATTCTAACATAAATTATCCTAAGACTTCATTAGATCTATAATTTTTTTCCTCTATTATAGATAATATCACTTCATTCTATAAACATAGATGAAAGGGGAATAGGAAGTATAGTACAATATGGTTATATCCACCATTTCCTTCAATAAATGCTTCTTGATTTTTGTTTTGTGTTGTAAATTTTTGCCTGTTGTGTTATGATTCACTGACAAGTGGATTATTTTATTGTGATAGTTATCTCATGACACTATCCTATAAGGAAAAAGAGGGAAAGAGGTGACAATCTTTACATTTGATTTTGCCTAATCCAGCCCACAAAATTCCTCTTCTATGGATTCAGTGCAAGGAAAAAACACCCTAAACACAATGGTGTTGGAAATGATCTTCGCATCCACCTCCAAAAATAGCTGGTAGAAAATGCTTATTTAAGCCCTCTTTCAAGTAACCTTACTAAGTTTTATTTGTAGTGGCAAATATGGAGAGGTCAAAGAAGGGCAACAAATGCTTTGATGAGTTTTTTTTAATTGTAATGCCACTTTTTTTCTTAATTACTTAAATGCAGGTTTTACCACTTGCCTTATCCTAGTGTGAAAGTGTTGTGTTTGGTAAGAGGGTAGATGGGTTTCTAATATCTGCTAGATTTTTTAAGGTAGTTTGATTTCTTAAGGTTTTTGAAGATAATTGGTCGTGGATGGTTCAAGTTGTCTATTAAAGGTTTTAGGAATTGTTTAAATTGCATATTTTGTACTTTTTTCAAAATTTTATAAATCAATCTTATATTATTGTTATTATATTTTTGAATGTTACTTAGTTCTTAGTTATCAAGTAGGGTTTATAATAAAATATATTAATAAATATAATAATTTAAAAAATCTTGGATCCAAATGGGGACTTGATTTTGACTTTTGAAAAAGACTACAAAATATACAATTTAGATCACACTGTAAATCCATTATAAACAATTCAAATCACCTATAATTTATTAGTCATAGACAAATAAAACAAAATCTAACAACCTTAGTGCTAAAACTTGCATATCATACTACCTACTTTCCTGTCAAATTCATCACCTTCACTTGAGGACAAGTGAAATGTCATCAATTGACTTTTTTTGGCCACTTTAAAGTTTATTTCATAAATTGTTCAAACAAGATTTCATAAATTGTGAAAATGTAACATGTTATAAATATATGTGCTTTCTTTCTTCATCTATCTATCCACTCTCTCTCTCTCTCTCTCTCTCTCTCTCTCTCTCTCTCTCTCTCTCTCTCTCTCTCACACACACACACACACACACACACACACACACACACACACACACACACACACACACAATCTGTATTTTTCTCTGTGAGCATATTTATGAGGAACATTGAAGTCATTTTATATTTTCTAATCTATTACTTCTCATTTTGTTGTCTAATAGATTACATGCTTTCCAACTAGGAAAACACTGATTAGTTGTTAGTGTTGCTATTTGCTGCACATTTATGTCAAATATATGCATTTGATGGTGAGAGAAGCACATTCAAAAGTACAAAATGTACATTTTACTCCTTTGTTACAAGTCAAATTTAGTGTTAGTCTTCCTCAATTCTTATTGTGTAAATCTTCTTTACCAATGTTTGTTAACTATGAATAAATTTAGTAAAATAAATTGTAAAATATATTTTTACATCCCATTTTGATGATTTATAATTACTTGTGTTTTACTTGTCTCTATATTAACTCACTGGTTTCTACAAAGGAAAGGAATAAATTAGTTAAAGGTAGAGGAAACTACTTTGAACTGGATCAATTCAGATCTATATGGGGGAAAATGGTAAAATTTATCATATTTCTTTTTTGATCTCTTGGAAAAGATCTTTAACCCAAAGTCTAACTAAGCATGAGGAGGACTCAATTATGCTTGTTCTTTATCAAGGTCTTATGTTCATTTGAAAGTATTTATAGATTTTAGTTAGTTAATTATTAGAAGTATTTTATAATGATATTTATGTATGCTGAAATGTTTCTATAAAACATAAATATATACAAAATAAAATATTAATACAATTCCATAGAATTCCATATTTTTCGTTGTTCCTATTTTTTAATCTATACTTGAAAAGAAAAATATTGGCAAATTAATTCTAGATAGAACAATGTGGGAGAGAATGAATATAGAAAGGAGAGTTTGTAAGAATTTGGTATAGCTCTAATACAATGTAAGAATTTTCCTAAGGCAGTAATTCAATGCCATGATCAAGAAGTTCAATAGATAGCACACGAGAGACTAATTATAATCAAATGAGAATCTCAATACGATCAAAATGATAATCGATATCAAATAATTGTATTATTGGATGATACATCATAGAGGGTGCTTGTATATATGGGCAACCAATATGTCTAGAACTCACACAAGAGATGAGGATTACAACTCAACACATGTCCACCAAAGGTGGATTATCCTCCATTAAGCATAGGAGTTTGTGTGATGATGAGAGGATAAGTTTACATAGGTGTATCTCATTAAGAGATGTTGTAGACACCATGTGCTCTAATAAGTTGCTTACTCTTGTGTTGTCACCAAGACAACTCATATGACTATGCATATTCTAAAGTAAACTTAAGTAAACTATAATAATAATTAATTATTTACTTTAACACCCCCCTTAAGTGCAACTTAGGGAAATGCACTTAAGCTCACAAAGCTAATTTCAAGATGCAATGTGGGTCCCAACTAATAGGCCATGTTAGGTACCCATGTACAAATGTAATGCTCTGCATATAGTGCTATGCAATGCAATGCGGTCTTGCTGAAAATGGAGAAAGAGTAAAAACCTTATTCATGGAAAAAACCTCCTCCAAAAAATGAGATGAAGAAATAAAAGAAATACAAGATGCATGCAATTATGCTATGGATGTTGCCTTTGAAGTCTACTCATATGTTGACAAGTCCTTGATGAATGTAGTTACCACAAGCCAATCTGGTCGATGCCCAAAAGAAGGTGGAAAACAAGTTAACATGTCCATGTATGAAAGTGAATCAAACTCCAAAGATAAGGAATCATCCTTATGGGAAGATATGGGAAGAGAAGAAATGTAGCCTCCCCTCAATGATGAATACACACCCATGAAATAAGCTCCTTGATGACTGAAGATGTTGCAGCATGAAAACTAAATGATGGTCCTCCTTGTAGAAAGAAGTGGTTCCATAGGTGTAGTAGAGAATTCTCCCCAACTAGTCGAAAGAATCCTCAAAATATATGATGTCTAAGGAAACTGGAATACAGTCTCCAAAGGCTAATATGTCTCCTTTAAATTAAAAGAGTCCTCATCCAACTGCTAAAAAGAAGTGTCCACAATCATGTCAGTATCAAAAGAAAGATCAAGTGCTTGAGGGTCAGAGTGTTCCCTCGTAACAAGTGAAGAATAATTCTTGTCAACAAAGAGAACATGGATGTCATCGATAATGTCTCCCACATCTTCAATGTAAGACTCCACAAAAAATACTACAACATCTGGAAGGAAGTCATCCCATGAAGCTGAAATAGGATGACATGGTGTTACTTGTTGCACTAGATTAGGAGCAGCTGTGGCTGGAATTGGATCAGTAGAAGCAACAGGAGCATCAAGAGGTATGATCTCAACTAGAGTTGTAGGTACCCTAACTAGAGTGACTGGAGGGAGAATTTCCTCTGGGAATGGAGGGACTTGTGGATCTCCATATGCTTTCCAAAGACACATCCAAAGCTAATAAGGATTACTTGCCTTTCTAATGATTAAAAAACAATCCATACTAATATTTATAAAAATAGCTTGAAAAATCATTTTAAGAATTGTTCGATCAATAGAAGAAGGTAGTTCTTTGGAACATAGATAAGGAAATACTTCCTTATGTTCTCTTAGATGATCAATCATCAAAGCACTCCATTTCTGATAGTTCCTTTTTGTCAATTTAAATCTTGTACCAAACTGACACTTGTGACATGACTCCATGAGATCAAATAATGTATGCAACCCCAAATGCAAAAAATCAAAGAAACCTCTCTCTCTCCCCCGCCCCCGCCCAATGCATGATTTGGCACTTTATATTTAGTGTGATTACAATTGGCCACTTGCCAATTTAGGGCACAAGTGGGCTTCTAATTTTGAAGGTTACAACAACAAATATGAAGCTATATCAAACTCAACAAGATAAGACACAAGACCTATTAAGGATCTAATTAATTACAAGTGCGAATAGGCCAAAATGAGACCAAAATTTGAAAGTACTATGTCTACTCAAAATTACTCCAAACTGACATTAGATCTAGAAAGTAGACAAAAAATCATGCACTCTAAAAAAAAGCACTTGAATATGTGTCTAGATGAGCTTAAACTAAGCCTTTGAAGTTGTAAAAATTGGGATTTGTGATTTTTCAAAAAAGTTCAAGAATAGGGATTGCAAACAACCTATAGCAATGTGTAGATCACAAAATTCTACCCCAAAACAAAAAAACATTGCTAAACAAAAGGAGTCAGTATGAGGGAGATATTGTTGTTTGAAAATCACCTCTTTAATTATTTTTCCTGATCCCCACTGTCACACCTCTAAAAATCAAATAACTTTAGATTTCACCTCAGATGTCTAATTTTGATGAAACAAAAGTTGATTTGAGGGTTTTTGACCTTCTAAATGTGATACTAATATTTGATTAGCACCAGTAAGCTCTAATCTTGACCTACAAAGAAAATCTCTCCAATGGCTATGCAATGAAACTCCTATGGCTCTGATACCAATAATGAATTTGGTATAGCTCTAATACCATGTAAGAATTTTCCTAAGGAAATAATCCAATGCCAATATCAAGAAGCTCAATAGATAATACAAGAGAGACTAATGATGATCAAATGAGAATCTTAATAATGATCAAAATGATAATTGATCTTAGATAATTGAATAATTGGATGAATACACCATAGAGGGTGCCTATAGATAAGGGCAACCAATATGTCTAGAAGTCACACAAGAGATAAGGATTATAACTCAACATATGTCCACCAAAAGTGGATTATCCTCCATTGAACGCAGGAGTTTGTGAGATGATGAGAGGCTAAGTTTACATAGGTGTATCTCGTAAAGACATGTTGTAGACACCATGTGCTCTAATAAGTTGCTAACTATTGTTTTATCACCAAGACAACTCATATGAATATGCACATTCCTAAGTAAACTCAATTAAAATGTAATAATAATTAATTATTTACACTAATAGGATTCATAGAGCAGGGAGGAGGGGAATGATTTGGTGTCACGAAGTAATGAATTTGAAGGGGAAGAAGAATGATGAAAATTAGAGATGTATAAAAATAGAGAGAGAATTAAACTCAAATAAAATTGAGAAAGTAAGAAATTTTTTATTGATCTATAAATCTCTCTCATATGAAAAATGGATTGTGTTATTGCCTCTAATTAAAAGGGGCTCCTAGTAACTAATCGGTAGATGGTTCTAGGCTTTTATCAAGTGGATGGTTGCATAAGGTGTAGGAATCAATCCACATGTAGATGTGGGCTTCTAATATTCAGATTTCTAGGTTTATACAACTGGCATTGTAGTTTAGTTGAAACTGACTTTGAATGTGGAGTGTTGAATTCATCTATTCCAACACCCTCCCTTAATTTATACCACAAAAGACTTTGTTTGTGGCAGGGATTATTACAATGAAATGATTAAAATATGATGGGGCCCAACATTAAGCCTTCTTAGGTACCCATTTCCAACATAAGATTTGTGTTCCCCATATCACTGCCAATTTGTTCCTAGTGTCACTATGATGTGAACCATAACCATTTGGGATTCCCCACAATGGATACAATTGCTTTTCCTTTAGGTTTTTCACCAAACAAACTAGTTTTGGCTTACCACAAGCCCTTCAAGACTTTCAAGTTTTTCACCTAAAAAAGTGGTTTTGGCTTACCACAAACCCTTCAATACAATTTAGGTTTCTCACCTAAACAAGTGGTTTTTGGCTTACCACAAAGCCTTTACTAGAATTTTTAGAAACATTGTTCCATTGACAGGGAAATGACTCTAAAGTTTTCTTATGCACGATAATTATTGAGTCTATATAAAAAATGATACATCTACTGAGGCACATGGGTAATCATCCGTTGTGCTCACTAGTTCTGTAGGAATATTTTTTAGATACATGGCTCATCAATAAAGAAAAAACCATATTTAAGAGTGTTGGACACTACTGATAATGCACTCCTTGCAATAGATCAAGTACAATACTCACTTGAGGGATATTTGATTTAATATTCTTCTATTTCATGAGTATATCTTGACAATAATATAGCCTTCATAGTTAGATAGACACATCCACTTATTGCCAATCCATAAACTTACATCGTACAATAGAAATACATTTCAAATAATCTTTATTGTGTGATAGAAAAAAATTTAACATACTATCTCCCAATTATTTTCTATACCTAGACACTCAATTCCCATAAAAGATGACAAATCTAACAACTAACATAAAGCCGAAACTACCCAAGAATTTTTTTTATTTAAAAAAGATACACAATCAACAATATCCTTTATTTCTACAATGTTCAACACTTTTCTAATCTTTCTTCAACTTCGCAGTAAAACACTTGCTCTAACAATTTTGATAAACACCTCATCAGATTCTTTTTTCTTTTTTCAAAATACTTAGATATTTATTTGATGCTGCTCAATCAAAAAATAACATGTAACAAAAAAAAAAAAAAAAAAAAACTTCAAAAAAACAAATGTGAATTATAGATGCTCTAATATAGTCATATATTAGAGCAAGAAACCATATCACAACCTTGTAAATCAAACTATGCTCTGATACCATGATGAAAATTAGAGATGTAGAATAATAGAGAGAGAGAGAGAGAATTAAACATGAATAAAAATAAGAAAGTAAGACATATTTTATTGATCTATAAATCTCTCTGATATGATACATCAACTATGGTATTGCCTCTAATTTATAGGGGCTCTTAGCAACTAAATCAGTAGAGGAAGGTTCTAGGCTTTTAGCAAGTGGATGGCTGCATGAGGTGTAGGACTTAGTCCATAGGAAGATGTGGATTTCTAATATTCAGATTTCTAGGAGTATATAGTTGGCATTGCAGTTTAGTTGAAACTGACTATGAATGTGGAGTCTTGAATCTATCTATTCCAACAAAGAAGCATGCCTTAGGATGAGAGTCCTAGAAACTATTTAATTGAGAAGGTGGTTTTGGATAGAAAATTAATGAGAGATTTGGCAATTATTTCTAGGATCATTGAGATTAAAAAAGATAGATTCAATCAAAAAGTGCACTAGAGATAATTAAAAAAAAAGTTCATTGTTAAGTTTTAATGAAAAAATACATCATAAAATTGCAATCTATTAATCTTCACTTTCTAAATTCAAAATCAAAAAAAGAAATTGTGACAATACTGTAGATCTTAGCATAAAATCACATCTTGTAATGAAATTTTCTAACTTTGTATCCATCACATGATGCGAGAGGAGATGAAAAAGAAAAGCCACAACATCTCAATCCTATCTAAGCACAATGAGGCATGAAAATAAAATAGAGATGGATCACCAAGACTAAAAAACACAAAATTTGTAGCTGCACAAAAACTAATATCAATATGCATAGACTAATGGATTACTAATAAAAAGATTCAATATTGGAGAGCGAAGTAATTTGAATAATAAAAAGCACCCAATCCCGTTGAAGATAAAGGATTTCTCTTGGACCAAATGCCACTCAAATCAAGGTTCCTACCAAATCGTAGACAAAATAGAAGTGCAACTTTGTTAGTGCATGCTAGAGAGAATTATGACCAATAAAAATGTGTTATAGTTGATAGTACATTAATACACTTGACAACATCAAACAAGCCTATTTCTTTGAGATTCAATTTACTTCTTGTAAATCTTGTGATAGGGCTAGCTACATTCATGCAAAAAGGTGAAAGTTCTTAGTTTTCTAAAACTAATTAATGGGAATTTTAGCATAATACTAGTGTTTTAGGGACTAAATTACAAGGGCATATTTATACAAGTCCCTAGTAGATAATGCATATAAAAATTTTCTACATTTTGAGAGAGGTATATAGAAAAATTGGTTAAAGCGTTTTGTTGAACATTTAAGTTTAATCTTTTGGCAAAACCTCACATTACAAGTACTTGTCTCCACTTATAGCTTACAAAGTGAATATTTCATAAATATGATATTGTACATAGAGTGGATTATGAATAGTATGGATACCTATTATGTTATTAATTAATATAAAGAATTCCCTACCAAACTCCTAGAACAAATAACATACATAAATGAATTAAGTTTTTGGTCATTGCTCTCTTTTATAGTACTGAATTTGGAAATTTAAAACTTTGTCTTTTAGCTTTTTATATTATATGATAGAGAATTTGATGTTCTATAGTTGCCAATATCATGAAATATTATATAAAACATGTTAACCATTTAATGCTTATACCTCTTCACTTTTTACAATGTCTTGCACAGCCTTGTGTTTGTTCTCTTACAAATAATATAATCTATTCAAACCACATTTCCCACTCTTCATATTTACCTCTCTCTTGTTTGTTCTACCCCTTCAAAAGGCATTGACTCGAGCTCAGCCAGAGCCCTTGTTTCTAAATAGGAATACATGCTTATGTCTGGTTTTGGATAAATCAAATTTAAAGTTTCTATTTTAGTTTTAGTTATTGAGGAAATAAAGGGCATACATTCTTTTGATTTTAAAATTAGTTAAGTGTTATAATATGAGAATTTTCTTTTATAAATTTTGATATTGATAAATTTAATTTATATAGTTAAACTAATTAGTTAATGTTCTTAATCTTGGATTATATAATTAATCAAATCTAATGGTAAAGAAATAGGATAGCCCATAAATAATTTAATATACAATATTTGTTAGTGTTTCAAGTAAAATGTATTCTCATAACATAATTTAATAATTGTTATAACTATTTTAGTTTATAATTAGTTACATTTTAGTTTTATTACCAAATAAAGAACATGCTTGAATAAAAGTTTTAAGATATAATAAAAAAATTTCTTTATGTTAAGATATTATAAATATTATATGATCTGAATTTGTTCTATAATATTAGATGGTTAGTCATTAGGATAATTTTTTTAGGAAATAATGTTTTTATTTTATTTTAAATACATCAATAAGATATATACATTATTATTATAATAAATATAAGTTAATGTAAAAGAATGGTTGTAGTGATTTGTGTAATTAGATAAAATCTTACGTGCAATGTAAGATATGCTTGACTCTAGTTATTACATTGTCAATATATTCGATAGGGTTAAACATTTTAATCTATGTGACCCTCTTAGCATTATAGAAGATATAAATGGTTATAGTGATGTCATAATTATGATGAAAATGTAGTTTGTTAGTGATGAAGTAACTTGGTTGATGTTCTTGTGTGGAGTAATTCATTACCATTGTTGAAAGTCATCATTCTTGTGTGTCATGTGAGGTAGTTGAGACCTTAGGGGTCCTCTTAGTTATTATTTTGAATTTATGTTAAAGTACTTGTATAATGTTCCTTGAACCCTACATTACTGTTCACGAATGTTATTTATATTTGTTAAAGTATGATTATGGAACTCTATGGTAATGTGTTTGAGTAAGAAAAAGTTGTTTTCATTGAACCATATTATTCATTTTTGTGATCTATCTCTCCTTATTGGTGGGTTACATTTTTTGATGATTATAATTATTGAGCTCATTTGAGATAACCACATTATGTTATCTGTATTTATATTTGGTACTAAGTAATAATGGTTGGTATTTGGGGTTTTCTTTTCTTTATTCTACCAGAGGGTTGGGGGTGATTTTGTTTTTTCCTTTGTTTAAGTATATCTCTTGTTTTGATGCCATTATCTTATGGACTTGATTAATTATCTCAATTAATGTATTTTGTGGATCTTTCGTGTTATATGCTTTGGAACAAAGTGTGTTATTGAGGTCGCATGCGGGTCCTTGTTATGTTTCTTTACATCTTGATATTATGGATATTTATAAGCACGGTTCCCTTGATATTCTTTGACAAGTGGTGCTCTTTATTATTGATATTTTTGGACCTTGATTATATTTCAAAAGATTAATATGATCCATTTTAATCATTTTATTAGTATGGATCTTGAAGAGGACTTATAAATGTTGTAGACCTAGAATCATGGTTATTTTTAGGAACCTAGAAAGTTACCATTTGATTTTCGGAGTGATAGATTGGTTGTCCCTTTTCTATTCTTTCATTATATAATCCTTGATGACTTTGTGTCTATTCTAAATGTAGCATATTGTGATCCTTTAACTATGAAAATTATATAAGGTTCCTATACTTGGTGGATTTGTGTATTCATGAGACCTTAGAGAAAAGTGCAAATAGATTGACAATAGAATAATCTAGACCCAAGAAATATTGTCAAATAGAGACTCTATGAACATCCAATGTTTTCCTAACTATATTTCTAAGATTTATCTTAGAAAAATGTCTTAGTGATAGTTCTAGAATGGCAGTATGCTATGAATGCAAATCTACAATTGTCTATACAAGATCTATGTGAGAATGCAGATTATATGAGTATAATAACTCTAGAATGTTATTATATATGCATGCAATAGACTAAACAAGTACTAAACCATATCAAATGAAGAACATAAAAATCCTAATAATATACTAGAATGACATGAAATTGATATAATAATAATGGCAACATGCTAACATGATAACTCTAAATATGCCTATAGTGCAAATGTATCTAACTTGGGTCCTTTTGCTCTTGAATTTCCCTCCTATTTATAGTATTTTAGGAGGGGTTGGGGTAAAGATCTAGATTTCAATTTTGACTAGAGGGTAATGGTGAAACTACAAATATCTCATAAGGCACCAAGAGGAAGAGTCCAACAGACTTAGTTTGTGAGGATAAAAGAGGAATTTTTCAATTCTTTTAAATATGAAAAAGAGGAAGTTTCACTTTTGTGAGGATAAATAACCTTTATTAATTTAATAAATGATCCATTTATTTTCAATTTTTGTCTTTTCCTTTTTCCTTTTTTAATTTCATTTTATGATTTTGTGAAAATTCTCACCCCCCCCCCCCCCTTTTTAAAGTTGATTTAGGTCTTTTTTTATTTGATAGATGATTTGATTGATTCATGACATGATGTAATGATTGATTTAGAATTCTATTGTTTTCCTCTAATTTTATCCTTAATTTGTATCGTTTGATAAAAAATTGTGTTGTTTTAGGTCATTGCCAATTTTTGGGTGTCTAAAAATGCCTCTCTTTGAGACAATATGCTAAGTATATTCACATATTAGTTCAGAGATTGTTTGATTTTCTAAATTTAGGTCAAATTCTGATGACTAAATGTTTGATTGATGGTGTTTTGCTAACTTGAGGTTGATATGATGCTTGATTGTTGATAATTTGATTTCTAATTGTTGATGATTCAATATTTTATTTGATGTTGATGTTTTAAAATCCTTCATTTAGGATAACTTGATTAGATGCCCTAGTTTGATTTGATGTTAAAATTTTGGCTAGAGTAGAACATTTTTGATACTTGAAAACTTTTGATGCCATGATATATTGCCCCCTCAAAAATGAAATTGGAAAAATTGATGTGCAAAAAATATGGATATTCTAAATTTATTTCTCATAATGTGGATGAAAATAATTGTTAGTAAAAATGGGTTAGATGGAGGTGACCAATTTGTTTTAGAATAATGCCTAGTTCAAAAAAATGAGTGAAAGAGCTTTAGTTGGGTGAGTAGGGTTGAAAATGTCATATATATGCCCTAAAGGAGTGCTAAATAGGTCAAAAGACCTTTCACCCTTGTCAATTTCACACTCACTTTTGTGATTTGGAGCTATGAGTTAGCGAGGATGGTGATCCCATTACAAGAGCATAGATTCAAGAGGGGACATAAGTATGAGCATCCAACTAATGTGGTGCCCCAGTAAGTTGTTGAGATCCTCTATTTTTAAGATTTTTAAAAATTTACATTTGTTTATCAATTTTTGCATTGATTTATGTCATGAATTTTGTATCTTAGATGTTTTAGCACATTTAATGTTTGTTTTTAGTGCTTTTACTTTCTTTTAGCGCATTCAACTTGTAAAATTGCACATCCGCATGGTGAAAGAGTGCCTGTGAAACCCTAGAATGATAACAAAATAGTGCATGACTAGGACTCATAGTGCATCCATAGGTTCCTCTAGCACATCTAATTTTTGTAGCTCATACGATGTACCTTGTAGCGCATATGAAGCATCAAATAGTGCATTTGATTTTGGAGGGTTGAGTGGGTCAAATGAAAGAAAGTTTTCCTGTTGAAAGGTCATGTTATAGTGTATATGAATAATATCATAGCACTTTGACATGTTATGACACTTTTGTGTGTTTAAAGAGAACATATAATCAATTGAGTAGTGCATTTAAATGTCATAGCACATCCGCTGAGTTCAATAGCACTTTTGATAAGTTGTGTGGTGCATATGAATTTTGTAGTGCAAACATTGAATAGAGAAGCACATACAAATTATAGAATAATACAAATGACTCTCCAACACATTTGAGTGTTGTAGTAGCACTAATAAGGGTTTGAATAGTGCAAATAGTTCATGTATCATTTATTGAGTGTAAGATAAAGCAAAAAGCTAGATCATGGGTCTATCTAATAGTGGTTGTCGTAACAAGTCAAACAATAAGGAGCTTTTAGTCACAGAATGGTGTGTAGGATCAATCAATTGATATTGGATAGGTAGAAAACAATGCCCTCCTCAGGATACAAAGTAGGGAAGACCAACATGTCCATCCAAAGATATAGAATAGGATAAATGATTGGTCCAAGATAGAACCATTAGTTGAATAGCTTGATGTTGATATTTTGACTAATGTAGGATGATCATTTGCGATAAAAACTAACATCATTGTTTGATTGTTTGATGAAATAGGTACTTGGGCGTAAGCTCATGGTGCGGGAATTATACTTATGGCCCTTAGAGTCGATAGGAAAATTCTCTGCAACATATTGATAGGTGGTTGATAGATGCAGTTTCACTTATTTGTTACAAATGCCTTAGTTTTGAGTGAACAAAGGGTTATTGACAGCTTTGACCAAGTAGTGGCACTCAGACAATAACACCTTCCACATGCCCCTAGGGGAGATGAGTGTTACTCCTAAAGATGTATATCAGATTTTATAGATTCCTATAGTGGGAGATTTTGTGTACTATGATTAGACCGCAGATGGTACAACTTTCAAAGATGTATTTAGTGATGATAGTGCTAGTACCCATATGGACCCAGTGTTTCAATTTTTCAAATTTTGATTTTGAAACTCTTTGAACTAAGGTTCAAAGTAGTTCGGGGTGGTTCAATGGTTTGAGGTGTTTCAAAATTTAGATCGGTTGACTCAGGAAAGTTCAGAATCCATATTCAGTAAGATACCAGAATCCAGTGTCAACTTTAAGGTTCAATTCAAAAGTCAGGATCCAAACATGGTTTCAGAAGCTCAGAAGTTCAAGATCGAAGGCTCACTATCTGCAAATTCCGAATGCCTATTTGGAGGCGCAAGCTCTTGAGGTCATGGTTCACAATACTAAAACCGGCTAAGAGATCTTCAATTGCAAATCTCCTTCAAAATATGAGAAAATTTTCCCTCCCTTCTTAATTCATTCTTAGCAAATAATGGGATATGGATGAAATTAATGTTGCAAAAGTTATGGAATATTGCGTTAGATGGTCTGTTATTTTTTTAACCTGTAATTGGACTCCTACCCACATGGCTCTATTTTTAGTGAGAGAAGGTATTGTTAGTAATGAATGTTCAACACAGATTCATGGGATGCCAGGTATCAGTTTGAATGGGACCGAAAGAGAGGAACCAAATGTTAAGACTATACTCTAACTTTAATAGCTGAAGCTAGTTCTAAGAATCTGTCTGATTCTGATCTCGAGCTTCTACATACACAAACTCTTGCTCTGAGTACGCGCACTACTCCAGTTTTTGTTGAATCAAAAGCTGATATTTGAAGCAAGGAATTATATCCTCAAGCCGACACTTAGATAGTTAATGGTCTTTAGACATTTCAAAGAATCTTGACAGCCCATCGTGAGTTATTTGCACAGAGCCCGGATGCACCAATATGTATGTGAACTATTTGAAGGAATGCTGATGAAGGATATTGGATATGATACTCACAAATGGAGAGCATGAGCTCGGGTCAAGCTTCTGCAAGATTGTACATCCGTGGCAAGAATATTTTCAGTGGGGTACCATGATTAAATCTGAGGCGATCGGATCCCATCATGGAGGAGTGAGGGGAAGCCGCGACATTCAAATTGAAGGCGAATGATTTGTCAGAAAATGGAGCGCCATGTATCAAAGATACGTGAGCCCGTGTTAAATGCTAAAGCAGATGTCGTGGGTTTGTGTTATGATGGCCACCGCCTAAGCATCATGTCTAAGGAGAAGGGATGGCACTTCGAGCATTTGGAAGGATGGGGTATAGCCAGGTGTGTGCAAGCCTATCCATGAAGTCAAGAACATGTGTGCTACGTGTCTATTCGAGGTGGAGTTCGGCATGAGTTCAAAATGGGTCATATTTATTAATACTAGTGGAGGAACGTCCATCAAGGTATATGCGGTCATGAACCTGCCAAATGTGTGACAGAATGCTTTTGTGGATTACGGACCACTACATCAGCTGGTTACTCAATCTGGCGACACTTAGTTTATGCATTAATGCTAATTCACTGGTAACTGAGACTATCTAAAGGATCACAGCGGGCTCAAAGGTTCACGAACCCCTCTTATATCAAAATGATGTGCATCCAAGCTCAGTCAAACATATACACCTATGTGTCGAAGCGAGAGGATGAAGATGGACATTTTTTGACAGCACAGGATATCGAGACCGATTGAGTAATGACCTGGCAAGATATCACTCGCATACTCAAACCAATAGAAGTCTCCTTCACATGTAATTTTGTTTGCATGATTATTTGTGAGTTTCAGTGACGCCTATCAGTAGAAACACTGTGATTATGGATAAAGATTTGAAGACTTCAAGAACTATTCATGCCCGAATTGAAAGGTTGGGTTGCATTCTATGTTTTGAGCCATGCACGACTATGCTGCATTGAACCCGACGCATAGAAGTAGGTAAAATTAATCCTGTCTGTCGACTTTGAAAAATTTGAAGCAAGTGCCATGTATCGTTTGGGAATACATGAAATGGAATCCGGTATGGTAAAAAGGAAGACCCCGAACTCAAGTCGCAAAGGTGTGAGCTCGGCCCTGCTGAGAGAAGACACGGGGGCAAATACTCAAAAGCTACCCACGCAATCAACGGTCGCCCGAACTGCAAGAATATACATATTATAATGATGTTTACGCATGATTCTATGGGCATTGTTTTTAAATGCCTGTCAAAGGGTGCTGCAGACTTTCTTGTCAACCCGTGTTAGCTTCACTCCATCTTCGAACTCGAAGGTAAAAGCCCCAATATAAAGAAGAATGAGCTTCTTATAGTTGGTCGAGCTCCTCACGAAAGGCAAGTACAGAGGCATGGAACGTTCCGTACAGGCTCAATCTATCAAACAACTTACCATGGTTTGTCACATGGGATGATGCATTGGACACATGCGGTAGTATTTATCATGGCTTGTCGAGCATCTATCCCGGGACACAATTAAGGCTTGACACAATGCTCAATTACAGAGAGGAGTAATGAACATCTGTCAGGGAGATCATTTCATCACCAAATGAAGACATTCAAGAAAGAGTGACGAGGAGAATGACCAGAATCCCCTTATTCCACAATTTGACACATGATGAATGTGAGAGCATTAAAATAATGAACTGTGAAGGAAAAACAAAATGCGGAAAGTTACAAGAGTAGTTTTGAGTGAGTCTGCCTCTGAAAAGAATAACAAGCAGATCATATATCTAGACTGTGTCAAAGAAAGTAAAGACTTCCATGTGCCAGAAATTCTACATTTCTCACCTATGATGAGGCAGTACATTTCATGCATGGGTCCCAAGAACTCTAAATAATGTTTGATTTACAAAAAATAAGGCATTGCATCGCATATAAACCTTTATGGTGACTTAAAATAAACTTTATAAACCTTACATATAAATATTCGTCATGAAGAAAGAATTACAAATTCTCAAGGGAAAGGGTGTAGGTGTTCAACTTTTAAGGAACAATTAATATAACTGAATAGCATCATTAGAGAAGAGGATAAATATATGACAGCAAGTGAATATAGGGGTTCTACTTTTTCTTTCTTGGATTATAGACTGTGTGCTATAGGAGGAGGAAGGAGTTTTCAAGTTCTTCATTTCTTCTTCTTTTCTAAGAAAGCAGACTTTGGTGGCTATAGAAGACCAAAGCTTTTATCTTTCTAAACTATGTGTTAGAAAGAGAGGGAAAATTTTGATTTTGAATCTAATGCAAGGGAGGGATTTATGTTTCCTTTTAGATTGTGATTTTGATGCAGTGTGTAATAAGATCTTTGTTATATTTTACACTTTAGAGAAGAGAGGTTTAGAAGATAACTATACATCAAAACTTGGAGTTCAGACAATTTTCTTCCCACTAATTGTGATCTTTGTATGGCTTTCAGTTTTCTCTAAATGCATTTAAATGTTGCAATTTTCTAAATACATTTTGATTTCAAGATATCTTTGAAGCTCTAATTCTTCATTTTCTCAAGAGGATGGAAGACACATTCTTTGTTTTTGTTCGCTTTGTAATACAACATCCGAGAAAATGAACTTTGTGTCATTTTTTGTTCATTTCCTTTCAGTTACTTAGTTTTTCCATGTATTTTGTGTTTACAGATAGATGTTTGTAAATCTTTCTTGATTTTGGATTAAAAGCATTATCAATTCTAGTGTAGTTGATTCATTGTATATCATACACAAAGAGTTATACCTGATAAAATTTTGAGGAAGGTTATCAATCCAATGATAACCTATCCAACTATTAGTGCTGATTTAGTCTTCCTATCTAGGCATTTAGAGTTAATTTGTATGTGTTTCTTGGAAGACAATATGTTCGCTAATAGATAGCATCAGAGATGAAAATGTATCTTGGTTTCAGATGTTACAGTATGAGTGATTACTTGCTATGTTGGCTAGACTAATAGGACAGTTTTTTTTATCAGATAGATGAGGATGAGGATGTCTAGTTCAATGGGGCTTCCTGATATAGGATATGATTGATTAGTCACAGAGGTTTGCATGGGGTAGGTGTATATTGGCCCACTTATATCATGATTTGCATCAGGTTGTGTATTCTAGTGCTTTATCACTATCAGCAGGTATGATCTTATTATAGATATGGACATGAAAGAATCTTCCCATTACCTAATTGATATGTGTGTGATAGCAGTCGCAACAGATCCTGGATATATACTTATTTAGGTGTGATCATGTAGCCCCATCTGGGCAAGACCGAGTATTGGCGATAGATGTTGGATGACATTGATGAGGTCGTATAGATGCCATACTAGTCTACTAAACCATCGGCTGAGGATGACACTGAGATGGTATAATTCTTTAGTCCAAGATTTTTTCTTGGCTGGATTCCCTCAATGCTTGAGAGATTTTGCTTCAGGAGGGTAGTGAGATAGTTTTTTTGGTGGTAAGGCATGCCACGAGGATCAACACATTATGTGCAAGTTTAGTCAGAGAGGCTAGTATGGGGGCTATCCTTGGAGTATGAGGCTTTCCTTGAGGCATTTCTCTAGATGATAGACACTTCATAGGCATGGGCATTTGTTGGGTGATGCGACGCGCTCCCCTGCCCACAGGTGGTTAATTATGTGGTGTTCCATGTTCACTAATAGTCATGGCTTTTGGTGCAACGGCAAGTGGGCCCAACAATTGGTATCAGAGCCTGGTTTTGGCTTGGTCATGGGTTCAAATCTCCCCGGTGCCATCCCGACCCGCGTAAGCACCTGGTATGCGCGTCGAGGGGGAGATTGTTGGGTGATGCGACGCGCTCCCCTGCCCACAGGTGGTTAATTATGTGGTGTTCCATGTTCACTAATAGTCATGGCTTTTGGTGCAACGGCAAGTGGGCCCAACAGCATTGAGAGATCAAGAGGCTGATGCAGGGGTGGAGGGAGATTGTGCGTGATGTTTTCGTGAGCATCCCTTCCCAAGATATATTGATCTGACAGAGCCGATACCTGGGATTGAGGAGCATTCAAGTGGAGGAGATGATGATGATGAGGGTGGATGAGGGAGAGGTAGGGGTCAACACAAAGCCAGGGGTAGGTCTAGAAGTGAAGTGAGGATACAGGGGAGATACAGAGAGTGAGGATAAGTAGCAATGTTACTATAGCCAAGGATCATCACATGGGGCCTAGTGTAGAGGCTGACAAAGAGACAAAGAGGGATCCATGGCCAAGGTGGGTGAGGATGAGGGGAGGTATAGGCAGTGGTTTAGGGTCTAGCCAGTGAGTAGACAATATGAATCAGAGCATGACAAAATAGGTCAGGGCCAACTTACTCGATGATGTGCAATTTATTCTGTGATAGAGGCCATAGATACAGGTTCTGATTCTAGGTGCATAAGGATTGCAACCATTCAGGAAATAACAGATATAGCCCTAGGTGTAGCTACCACCAAATAGATCAAGTGGGTTAGCTAGGGTGGAGACTCAAATTAGTGCCATGGAGGTACATATGGGAGTGATGGGGACACAAATTACCCAGTTGACTGGTATGTTGCATGCATTTATAGCTTTGATGGCACCAAGGCCTCTACCATCACCATCACCACCAAGGATAGATGGGGCTGCTATGAGTTAGATGGCCACAACCATGCCTATCACACTGGTGACAGGTGTGATAGAGAAGGCTCCTCAAGAAGAGAGGAGTGCCCCTAGCAATCAGAGACCTTTAGAGCAGACACAGATAGATGATGTAGATGGTGAGACACAAGGTTGATTTGTGTATCATTGTGTATCACACTTTTATTGACTTATAATATATGTCATTGATGATGATGACCTTTTGATGTAAACAACTAACTATCAATTTTTGGAAAGAGATGCAAATCAACTATCATCATAGAGTGTTTAATAAAAAGTAACCTAGTACAACCACTACTAGCTCAACTATGGTGATATGATTACTATATCACATCAAGAAGTACAACTAAACACAAGAAATATACATGAAAGATACGAAAACTATTAAGAACAAAAAATATAGCCATAGTAAATAAAAATAAGCATGTAAACATTCACATGTCAGAGAAATAACCTTACCTAAGATATCATACAAAATTGGTCGAGGTACACATAGCCTTCCAGATGAGAGGACACACTTACAAGTAGACACCAATAATGTAGAAAATTAGAGGATTATTGGAGCAAAATAGTGAAAAACCAAAGGGAAACAAAAAATCATAGCTTCACCCTGATACCTCTAGTCAAGTACATCATCAAGGTACTAGAAGCTCATAATAGTAAAAAAAAACCATTATTTGCAGACCAATAGTGCTAACAATTGTGTGCAATAGTGTCAAGATTTTTAAATTTCTAGTGGATGCAATTATTGTAGGAGTCTAGTAATTAGGCGTGGGATGTGTTAGCAGTGATTCAACAATGTGATCTAGTGATTATGGTGGAAGATATGTATAGGTGGGGTTTAGGGTCTATAAATTTCATATTTGAGTGGAAAGTGTACCTAGTACTGGTCAAGAGAGATGTAGAGAGCATACACTTGACAAGGCTAGTGAAGTGTGAGATGTGGCAAGTGACATATATATATATATATATATAGGATCATGTCTATGAAAGGAAGCACATTGAAGGAGATAGCATAGTTGCTTAGTTATTTTGAAAGGTCCAATAAGTGTGTGAGTGAAAGCATGTTAGGCTCACTAGATTAGTTGCAATAGGAGGGTGATGTTAGCTAAGAAGGATGGGTGATGCAAGGGTAGAGGGAAAAGTACAGTTGACAGACCTCTAGGGAATTTGCATATCAGTCCAAACTTCAAGTGTTACTTCATGAATAGGGTGAATTGAGTCATGTGGGATTGGTGCAAGCACAAAATAAGGGTGTAGGAGTCAAGATGGAATAAATACCCTTGTCAACATTAATGATGTTGCTAGGGAGTGTATCACAACAAGCATTACAGGTGGTATTGGATGATGAACCTATGGCATAGGCAAAGAGTAGTCTGCTTGGGGGGATGAAGTGTGTGTCAGAAGGAGAATGGAGGTAGGGGAGATGGATTTGCTAGAGAAGACCATGAGAAAAGCTTAGAGGGTGGAAGAAGATGTCAGCACAGGTGAGGTAACAAGTGCAATAAGTTAGTTGATTAACCTCAGGATTCTAGGGAAAAAGTTAATGAAAGAAGATGGGGGTGAATTGACTGTGGTGGAGCCACTGCCAGAGGTGGAAAGTGGAATGCAAGTGACAAGTGAGGTAGAGGACTTATATAAAATGGTGGCCATGGAGAGAGTTTAAGTGGATGGTGCAGAGCATGAAGTCTCCTTTTTGTTGCGATTGATGGATAAAGCTCATGAGGACATAACGTAAATAGAAGTGAGGCAACTTTAGGTGGTAGTAAATTCTAAACAGGCTTGAGTGCGATCGTTGGAAGAAGAATTGCAAGTGGACTGGTCACGTGAAGGGAAATCATGTAGACTTGTGGGCAGAGTGATCATGAGTTCAAAGACTACAAGAATCACTGAAAATGGTCCAAGTACCTTTGGAGAGTACGCAAAATGAACTGGTGTTATTGCAGGCACATTCCAAGTCTTTTAGGGAGGCTACTGTAAAATTGAATACTTTGTTGTTGTAGTTGCAAGAGTGATTAGCATTGAGCAAGTCAAAGGTGAGGCAGTTATAATAGCAATTAAGTGAAGTGAAAGAGGATGTGAAGTGCTGGAGGATGACAACTAACTAGATCTAATAGGAGTGAGATGTGGCCCAACAAGTGATCACTATACTAAGGATAAACAGGCTGGTGGAAAATGTGTTTGTGGATATGCAATAGACTGAAAAAGTGCACCAGAATGTCACCTATTATATGGGGCTTTATCACCAGTCTCTGCCTAATGAGAAGCGACAAGAGACTCAGTTTGTGGATAGGGAATTTACCCAATTGTTGAATGCCCAATTACATAGTGGGAGATTTCCAATTCCCATGAATGTTGTGTGGGTCCAAGGAGGATTGACACTAGTGGCCTCATCATCCAAAGCTTGGTCTGTGGAAATGCCCTGATTGGACACCCTATCCTACCTCCTCCACAAGGGAGGCTAGACTAGATGTTATTTGAATGTAATGTTGTTGTTGTCTTTGTAATAGAATAAAGAAGTGTGTTTATTTTTGGTACAAGCAAAAGGGGTGACTAGTGTACATGTTAATGAATAATGTGATTGAAAAACATTAGATATATAATGTCATTTCTCTTTATTCTATTTGCTAGATATGTTTTGGATTTTTTTGGAATTTTGGGGATATGTGGATGTTCTTGGAATTTTTGTAAATATTTGAATGTGTTTGGGATTTTTGCAAATATTTGAAATGGTTTCAATATCCATAAAACTAGGAACAAGGAGATATGTAGAGAAAGATTGACCTTCACTTATGTGTGATAACTAAATGTTGATATAGGTTGTCAAAGAAAGATGGATACAAACTTGTGTGACATTTAGCGTGTTGCAGTGCCCAAGGTGGAAAGAGCAGGAAGTGCTAAACCAAAAATTCCAAGGCACAGTTCTATATATATTGATAGCCTATGTAGACAAGATGAAAGTTAAAGTGCAAATTTTTCTCTAGGTGTGTGTCAAGACGAGTATTCATGGGGCATATAAAAAGCCACTTGGGGCTCAAAGAAGGCACTTGAGGACCTTAAAAGGTGCTTGAGGGCCTAAAAATGCACTTGGGCATTGAAAAAGGTGCATGGGGCGTAAAGAGGTGCTTGAGGGACCAAAAAGGGCACTTGGGCCTTGAAAAAGGTGTAGGGGCCTAAAAGGCAAATCATGGCTTTGAAAGAGGAGTTTTAGCCTAAAAAGGTGTTTTGGGAACCTAGAAAGGTGCTAATGGGGCCTTGAAAAGGCATTTGAGTCTAAAAAGGCATTATGGGGCCTTGACAAAGGTTCTTGGGCCTAAAAAGGTGAAATGAGGCCTTGAAGAAGGTGCTTGGGCCTTGAAGAAGGTGTTGGGGGCCTGGTAAGGTGAAACGAGGCCTTGAAAAAGGCATTTAAGCTTAAAAAAGCCTTTTGGAGGCCTAAAAAGGAGCTAAAGGGGCCCCCAAAAGGTGTTGAGGCATAAAAAGGCACTATAGGGCCTTGAAAAAGGTGCTTGGGACTAAAAAGGAAAAATTGGGCCTTGAAGAAGGTGCTTGGGCAGTGAAAAAGGCATTGGGGGCCTAAAAAGGTGAAATGAGGCCTTCAAAAGGGCATTTGAGCCTAAAAGTACCTTTTAGAGGCCTAAAAAGGCACTAATGGGGCCATAACAAGGCATTGAGGCCTGAAAAGGTGCTATGAGGCCTCAAAAAGTTGTTGGAGGTTGGAAGAGTCATTTGAGGTCCTTGCATTCTCTCAAACATATGCTTACTTATTTTGAGTCCCTATTAGATGAGTATTAAAGAGTCCAACAAATATTTGGGTCTTTCAAGATAGCATTGATATATTTGTTGAGAGGGTGCTGAATTGATTGTGATCTTTGCAACATAAATAAGATTATAAATCTATTGGGAGTTGTTGTTCTTGATAGGAAGAAATAGAAGAGATTCTGCTCGAACCATTTTTGTTATCCATGTCGTGCCAATTTTTCCAAAGCCCAATAAGAGTTTCAAGACATAACTATGCTACTTCTTAATTAATTGATGCACATATTTATTGTTTTGATAAAGGTAATAGTGCAATAAAATATGCCATTAAATATTTAAATATTTCTCAATATAGTGGGCCTCACCATTGATCTCATATAAAACTAATCGAGGTATGCAAACCTATCCCAAAGGAGCAACAATTATAGATGGACACCAGCTCGACATGAAATCAATGGATCATTAGATTGAAAAATAATTCATGTAAACTTAAATAGCCTATTTAGAATGAGGTTTTTATTGTTGGCCTAATTTTTGGGCTATTTTTTATATTTTTGAGATTTTTTGATTGTTTTTGACAATTATTGAGAATTTTTTACCGTTTTTGACAATTTTTGGTACTTTTTGAACGTTTTTAGAATTTTTGAATGTGTTTGACAAATTTTGATAATTTTTGAAGGTGTTTGACAATTTTTGAATATTTTTTATTTTTTTTGACAAATTTTGACTTTTTAAAACTATTTTTTTTTATAATTTTTGATAAATTTTGAACTGTGGGAGTGGAATGAGGATGTGAGTGAGATTTATTGGAATAGAAGGACCAAAAGTGGATCAAAAAGTTGGCTTAAAGAGCTATATCTGAGACGATGGAGGCAAAAAGGGTCTTTGGAACTTCAAATGGATTTTATGAAGACTAAAATGAATATTGGGAACTATTGGCCATGGAAAATATTTAAGAAGTGTACTGATTTTCCTACAATTCATGTATGTGATATCTTAGAACATAATCAAACTCAATGTTTTTGCTCAGTTGCCTGTCTTCCCTTTCTTTCTATTTTGTTGGTTGTCTCCACTGCTGTGAACTATGTCTGATGCCCAAAAACCACTAAACTATAACCCATAAGTGTTTCTTAATTGGGTATGTATGCAATTAATTCAACTATGATAGGTAGGGTGGAAATATGAAGTGAAAAGGCCACAAACAAGAAAATTTTTTTCTCAGAGAGGGTTGTTTCTTTTAGAAAAAAAGGTTAATTTAATTTAATTTCTTCAATTACATTTTCTCCCTTCTTTAGATTTTACTTTATGTGCTTTTTAGTTTTCTCTATTCAATAATTAATTAGTAATTATTAAATAGCTTTCTCCTTTAGGTTACCTTTAGTAACTTATTAGGTTACCCTTTTCAGGTTTTGATCTCCTCTTATAAAGATTGATCTCTTTGTATTTCATTATCTCTTCTTCATTTGAATATATAATTTTAGTAATTTTAGAGCAACCCCTTGCCTCTTCTTGTCTTTTTCTTCTCTGTGACAAGTTTTATGCATGTAGGCAGTTGAGGGCTTTGTGGATTTGGTTTGCATATTTTCTCAAATCCTTCATGGTATCAAAGCCAAATCTATTGTAGCTTATTCAATATTTGGAGAAAAAGAAGATTGAGGGTTTGACAAAATAGATCTGAAGTTTTTTTCAAGTATTTCCTAAGAAAATAGGTGGGTCACTAATTTTTGAAGTAGTTTGAGGCTAAATGGACCTCATGGATGGATTTAGAAGGTGTCAAAACCCTTATTTCCATATAAAGTTTGTCCATTTTGGACAACATTGATCTAGGATGCAAATGTTTTTTGCCTAGTAGGGCCGTACGGCCTCTAAATGCACTCTGAGGCAATTTTTTTTTTTAAAAATATTCAAAAAATTAAAAAACACATTTTTTTACAACTACGGTTTCAAAATACTACCAGCGATCACCAAGACTGCTAGTAGTCAATGGTAGCCACTGGTGGTGACTGCCCGCAATCCTTCTGGTCATTATGACTTCACCACCACCGATCACAAGTGGTGTCGTGGTGACTCCTCCCACCACTCACGACCACCTATCTCACCATTTTGCTATCGTCTAACTGGCGGCACTTTTTTTGTGAAGATTTTATTTATTTATTATTATTTTAACAAGCAATAATTTTTATGCATTTTAGGGGCCCTATCAATTTTGTTTCTATAACCAAAATGCACTCTGAGGAAATTTTTTTAAAAAAAATATTCAAAAAATTAAAAAACACATTTTTTTACAACTATGGTTTCAAAATACTACCAGCGATCACCAAGACTGCTAGCGGTCAATGGTAACCACTGGTGGTGACTGCTCGCAATCCTTCTGGTCATTGCGACTTCACCACCACTGATCACAAGTGGTGTTGTGGTGACTCCTCCCACCACTCACGACCACCTATCTCACCATTTTGCTATTGTCTAACTGGCAGCGCTTTTTTTGTGAAGATTTTATTTATTTATTATTATTTTAACAAGCAATAATTTTTATGCATTTTAGGGGCCCTATCAATTTTGATTCTATAACCTTAGCATACAACTGTATTTTATCAATCTGAAAAATGCACTAAAAAGCTAGTTCTAAGATGGAGAAATTGGTGTAAGTATTTTTTGGTTTCAGTGTAGTTTGGTTGCCTATTTTGCTAGTCAAAGCTAGATGTTTAGGTTTTCACTCTAGAGGGTATATCTTCAGCATCCCATTTTTGTTTTCTAAAAATATTATATTTTTGGAAAGCTGGTTCTGTCTACTTTTCATAAATGATTTAATTTTTTTCCAAATTTTTCTACATACTCTTTCTATCATGTTTTTAAAAATTTTTGCACTATGGTAGATATCTTGGGTGTTTTAGGTCTGGGGATCATTTTCATGGCATGAGATCTCTTCTTTTGGGTTGTACTATCTTTTGTATCAGCTCTATGCCCTTTCTAATCATTGATGATATCATTTGTAAGAATTTTTATGCAAATGCATAGAGATAAAGTGCCATACATCTATATTTTTTTGTTTCAGTTGTTTTCCTTGCTTTGCCTTCTGATTTGAGTAGTGTCATCTAAGGACACTTGTACAGATTATTATATTCTTGGGATTCACCATATCTTGTGCCTTATTGTACATGCACTACTTTGACAAAGTGCCATCAGGAAGGAGGGGGGGGGGGGGGGGGGGGGGGGGGGTGTGGGGGGGTTGATGTTTTGCCTTTGTTTTCCATCTTCCTTTCTCTAGTGAGTGTCCCTTTCGTGACATTAGCCTCATGATGTGTCTAAGATTGGTCACCTCAATACACACTTACGTACTCTTTTGAGCATCTTGATCATGGTTCCATAACTTCTAGTTCTTTGTAGCCCACTTTTTCAATTGCTTGTCACCTCACCCTTGTCTACATTGGGGGGGTTATTCTATTGTTACTTGTGGTTCCTTGATCTATTGGAGTGAGCTATGTATTCAATATTTTACCCTATGTACTAGGTGATTGCAGTACCATATATACACTCTTCTTTCTATTCCTACTTTTAGTTGTAGCCTTCCTTGGTTCGATTAATTAGTTTGGTGTTTTATGTTGTCTGCATTTTTGAGTTTAGTTGTTTACCTTTGTTTTCCTCCTAATTCAATGCAGATTACAGTCTTCTCTGCTTGGTTAGGTTCTATTTTAGAGGAGGTTCTATAGATCAATAGTTTCCTTTTGACAGATTTTGTGGTTTCTTCTCACTTTAGTGGTTTTCTTCATTATCATTTTTTGTTCCTATTTTCTGGAACATTCCTCTAGTTGGAGCATTCTTTAGTCCTTCACTAGGTTTTTAGCTATCTCTTTTTGGAGTAGATTTTTTCCCACTAGCTTTTCTCTATTTCTCCATTTCATAGAGACTTTGTTGTGATTGGGTACCTCATTTGGCCTTGTTCTCGGGACCCAAGTTTGCTTTCAGCATTGCATTGTAGTTTCCTTGCTCTTTCTACATTTTTTGTAACTACAATGTTGCTCATCTTAAGGGAGGGTGTTAAAGAAAAAGGTTAAATTTATTTTATTTATTAAATTACCTTTTCTCCCATCTTAAGATTTTGCTTTAGTGCTTTTTATCTTTCTTGATAATGTGATAATGTAAGGACCAATCCAATTGGCCTCCCATTTTCCTTTCTTCTCCCTAGCTGTCTAATTCTTAGGGCTTTCCTAGAGAACAAGGTCTCTAATTTGAAAGACATGGGGTTTGACATTTTTTTTGTAGTTCCTAGACAACCTATTTTGATACACTTTAAGATGCTCATGTGGTGTATAATGATGTTCTTCTAAGATTTCTAGCCACTCTAGATAGACCACTCTATAGTCTTCATCTAATAGGATATCACAAAGGGTAACTCTAAAAGATGGGATCAAACCTCTAAAAGAAGAATAACTTCACGGCCATAAACTTAGGAGAAGGGTGTGGTACCTACAGGCATTTGAATACTCATCTTGTAGGCCTAAAGGGTGGGGTTCAATTGTAAATGCCAATCCCTACCAATATCATTGATGGTTCTTTTAAGAATTTTGATAATGTTCTTGTTGGTGGCCTCTACTTGGCCATTGCCTTGGGGATAATAGATTGAAAATGAATGGTGTATAATGTGAAATTTCTCACATAACTCATCAATTATTTGATTTTTATAATACAAGGTATTGTCCATTAGGATGAAATGAGGTATGCCAAATAGACAAATGATATGGTTTAATATGAATGAAGACATTTTTTTCCCTATAGAGTCTGCAAGTGATTCCACTTCAACCAACTTGGTAAAATATTTAGTTGTGGTGATGAGCTATTTATGTTCGTTGAAGGAAGGTGGGTGGATGGCTCCAATCAAATCAAAACCCCACTGATAAAAAGGCCATGGTGTGGCCAAAGGGTTGAGCTCTTATGCTGGTGCATGAATAAGGTTTCCATGGATTCAAATTTTTTTACAAGTTTATACATAGTCAATAGAATCCTTTTCCATGGTTGGCCAAAAATAGCCCATTCTAAGAATTTTCTTTGATAATTTAAACCTGTTGGAATGTAAGCCACAAATGTCTACATGGACTTCTTGTAGAGTGACCCTAGACTTGGCCTTTTTCAAGAGATCTAAATAAACTACTATTGAGACCTTTCTCATATAACATATCAGCTACCAAAGTGTAACATGAGGTCTATCATATGAAGTTATGCTTTTGATTTCATGAGAATTCAAAGGGAATGGTGTCATCATGGAGAAGGTGGTAATGGAGTCATACCAAGGGGAATCAAGGGTGTCAAGATGGAAAATAATGAGGGATTCAGGTTGAGTTAACCTAGGTTGAACCACCTCTTCCACTAAGAACTCATATTGCTTGTGGTGATCTAGTAACTGAAGCAAGGAGGCTAGGGGGCCATGGCATCTGCTACCTTATTCTTGTCTCTAGGAATTTGTTCAAAAGTAGTATGAACAAAACATGATTTAAGTGTATCAACCAAATTCTTGTAAGGTAATAATTTGTCATCTTTGGTTTATACATGTCTTTGACTTGATTGGTGATCAACTAAGAACCCCCATAGATTTTAAGGGTTGTTAATTTCTATTCTAAGGCTAGTTCGAAACCCAAAGCCAATGCTTCAAATTCTTCCATATTTTTTGTGCATGGGAAGAGCAATTTGTAAGACTTGGGGATGGTGACACCTAGGGGCATGATGAGAAAAATGTTGAAACCTGAACCATGGTGTGTATAGGAACCATCAAAGTAAAACTTCTATGTGACTGGTTCAATCTGAAGGATATACATGTCTAGAAAGTTATTTAGGATAGGATTTGAGCCCTCTATGGATGCATCTTCCAATTGATCGATGATAGCTTGTTATTTTATAGCTTTCCTATCAATGTACTCAATGTCAAATTCAGTCAAGATCCTTACCCATTTGGCCAATCCACCTATTAATGCTATCTTGTTGAGAATGTATTTGAGATGGTCAATTTTTGAGATGAGCTTAACTTTGTGCATCAGAAGATAATGACTTAGTTTTTGTGAAGCAAAAACTACAAAAAAGTATGGTTTCTTAATAAAAGTGTAACTTATCTCATAATTGACCAAGGTGTGACTGATGTAATAAAAAACTCTTTCTTTGCCTTGATTATTTTCTTGTGCCAAGATGAATCCAATTAATTTATCTATTAGAGAGATATAGAAAAATAATAGTTTGTGCGATACTGGAGGTACCAACACAGGTGGATTCATCAAATAGTTTTTTGAGAAGATCAAAGGCTATCTGATATTGACTATCCCATTTAAAAACTATGTCTTTGTGGAGGAGATGAGTGAAAGGCACACACTTTTCTACTAACTAAGATACAAAGTGACGAACTGATTGAAGTCTTCCCTAGAGAGGATGCAACTAACTTAGGTTCTTTGGGGGTTGCATGTTGATAATGGCTTGTACCTTTTCAAGATAAACCTTGATTCCTTTGGCAAAGATAATGTACCTTAGGAATTTTCTGGATTTCAAGCCAAAAGCACATTTCTTAGGGTTGAGCCTAACTTTGAATTCTTTTAAGCATGTGAATATCTTTTCTAAGATAGGAAGATGATTCTCTCTCAGGTATGGGATTTCACAAGGTCATCAACTTAATCTTCCATAAAGTGTGTATCATGTAATGAAAAATGGTGGTCATGGCTCACTGATAAGTAGGCCCTGCATTCTTGAGACCAAAGGTCATGACATTCTAATAGAGTGTGCCCCATGCACAAGTAAAAACTATTTTCTCTTGGTCCTCTAGTAATATTTTGATTTGGTTGTATCTTCAAAAGCCATCCATCTATGAAAACATGGAATGTCCCACTGTCAAATCTATAATTGTGTCAATGTTTAGAAGGGGAGAATCATCATACTACCATCTTTCTTTGAGATAGGTACAATATTTGATATCCATGATGCATAGGCTAATGGTCAGATGAAGTTGGCTCACAATGGGGGTCAAAGCCCAAAGTGGCTAGTCTTGAATAACATATTGTGGATTGTTTAATCGAGTGATGACCTCATAAAATCAATTGGGTTTGATATTTAACACTATTAAAAGGTAATGATGCCTCACCCATGCTTAGAGTATGCATGCATTCTTTTATGAGGATGGGTGGAGAAGACTTGTCCGCCGGTGGGGAGTTGATTTGGCAATATGACAACTTGGTCTTCTAAGGTTTTCATTTCCATTTGATTCCATCTAGGCACTGAGTCAAGAGAGGCTACAAGGTGTTGCTAGTTTGGGATCATGATTATGACATCCTTCAGTTTGTATCCTAGGATTTTCCTCATGTTGTGTTAGATTTTCCTTTGGTATAAGATATTTTTTCATTATTATCTTGTGGCATTTTGTTTTTTGTTTTGATGAACTTCTATGTCACATCTCGAATGGGATTTCTATGTCATATTTCATTTGTTTATAGATAGATGGTTTAAAGCCATAATAGTTAAACTATGTAGTCTCTAAGTGTTAATGTAGGCAAGGCCATCAATGATGTGCCCTCGAGGCTTAGGTTCAATCCCTTAGGGTTTGTCCTTTAATTTGTATGTACTTGTATTAATTCATCTCTATAATGATTTAGTTAGAGAAGATATCGCTATAGTTTTTAATCATGATCATGCATCTAACTTTTGAACCTATTTGTTGAGAGTTCCTACACATGTTGGACATAGTGGTCACGTTGCAAAAAAAGTGATGTTCAAGTATGTAATGATTATTATTATGACTATGTTATATAGTATAATAATTTTAACTCTATCAAGTTCTATAATATAAATCTATTGGGTTTTAAGATGTTGATTACTTTGTTATTGCACTATTTAATTTGGATTTTACTCTAGTTGAGTAGTGTAAATTGATATTGTATAAAGTAACCACACCATGAGAACTCTTGAAAAAGTTAGATGGGTAAAATAGTTTTAATTCCAAAATTCTATAAAGATATTATTTAAATGTATGTTAGCTTGCTTCCATGTTCATTTTATGCATACCCAATGCTTTAAAAAAAGCATCAAATTTACATCTAGATAGTTCACTTTCTCATGGGTTCTTGGGTGGGGCGTTACATTGGCTGCCTATGTTCTTCAACATAGAATCACTAGAACTTCAAGGGAGAGAAGTGGTTTTGATGTGTTTTTTTTGTTATTGCTTACAAAGTAAGTATTTTATTTTGGAAAAAAATGAATTTTTGGTTAGTTCAAACTAGTGAGAAATGAGAATGTTTTTTTATTTTAAACCATTAAAAATAAATGCTAAAAGTTAGCTATTATATTGATTATTAAAATTGCATAATTATGTTCATTTTTTGATTAACTTGGTCAACTAAACATATTTGCTTCAAAGGAATGCCTAGATATTTTATAGTACACATGAACCAATAAGTGTCAAGTACAAAAGGTTTGTAGTCTAGTAAAAGCAACTAGAATGACTTCATTCTCTTTGGTTGATTGACTTAGCCAAGTAAAAAATATTGAATGAAAAAGATGCATAAACATCCTTAGGCATGAGCTAATCAGAGTCAAGCATTGAAATGTATTTAGTCTACAAAGAGCACCTTGAATGACTTCATTCTCATTGGTTCATTGACTTAGTCAAATAGAACAATACTCATCAAAAGAATGCATAATTATTCTCTTATAGACATGAGTTCAAACAATCAAGCATAAAAATATATTTAGTCTACCAAAAACAGCTAAAATAACTTCATTCTGATTTATTAATTGATTTAATCAAATCAAATAAATCCAATCAAAGGGACAAGAACTAAAGAGAATCAAATAATGAAATATATTTAGTCTACGAAATGACACTAGAGTGACTTCATTCGTTATGTCAATTCTTGAATCACTACTCATGAAACATAGGTCAATGAATTTGACTAAAAATTACACAGTTAAACCTGATATTAACCTGATATTATTATCACAAAAGGAAATAGACTATAGTGCAAAGGGCTGATCCTCCACCACAAAAAACAATGAATAAATGAGTGAGCTCGGAGGTCGGCAGAGACAATGGTGCAAAGGACATGACTTATCCAATACACGCGTTTACAAGAGACTTGCCTTCAATGACCTTCATGAATAATTACAAAGAACGCGTGAATGGCGAAAGAAGTCGAGCTCTAAACTCATATACAGCCTAGCCTGTTTGATTTCTATTTAAATTTCAAGATATACCAGAAGCACCACTTTGAAACAATCACAAATTCAGAGGGGAAATGTAGTAGATGTTGTGGATGCAAGGATAGCAAGTGAAGCGAATATTGATGAGGTGAGAAGAGCCGCCGTGGTAGCCGGGATGTGCATTCAAGACGATGAGAGTGAGAGGGTGAGCATGACTGAAGTGGTGACCATGTCACAAACTGTGAGGTCTTTACTAGGGACCATGTCACGACAATAGCGACAGTGAAGTGGTTACGTACATGCAAAAGAGCAGTCGGTTTCGAAGGGAAATGTTCATGGGGCGAACTTAATTCCATGTTTTCTAATTAGGAGCAAAGCATTTCGGTATAAGTGTAGTGGAGGAGTGGAGAAATATATGTGCGTGAGTTTTCGTTAAATTTTGTATCATTATGTTGAGTTTTAGACCATAGTTAATTATGCACAAGTAGTATTATACTATTTTAGAGAATATATATATATATAAAAGATATGTTGATAGATTTTGTAATATTGTATGTATAAGATATTAACGTTTTATTTATACAATTTTAAAATATAATTTTGATTGTATATTTGATTATTTAATTTTCAAGTTATTATGTTTTTTTTATTAGTTTTATATCGCGATTTTAAGAGAGGAGAAATGATTATATCAATTTTTTTTTATGAAAAGACCTTTTTCATTAGTTATAATTTAAAGATTCATATTCAAAAAAAAGGGGCCTAAGAATACAAGATCACCCTGTGAGTTCAAATGAGACAAGACCAGAATAACAATTGTCAATCAAAAAATATATTAAGCAATAAGCAAAAAGCCCTCGGGCTGCAAGAGCAGTGCCAGCCGAAGGAGGGTCTTTATCATCAGAACACCAGAAGTCGTTGGGGTTGGTGGTTGGCTCAGGGGGAGCCCAACCATCATCAATAGCAATATCAACATCTTTATCTCCCTCTAGCCTGGGCAGAGAAATGGCTAAGTCCAATCGAGGGAAAGCCCATTTGGAATTTCGTTGTGCAGATAACCAACCTGCATCAAGGGTAGCAGGAGGAGCCACCAGGGACTAGCCCAAACCTATCCTTTGTGGAGGTAGGGCCAAGCGACAATGACCACCAAAACTACCGTTGGGAGAGTGGCGATGAGGCTATGACAAAGGAGTGTGCGAGCAGCTTGTAGATTTTCTCTAGCCTCACAAATGATTGCGAGGAGTGCAGTCACCAGAGAAAGCATCCAGAGGCACACGAACAACTGTACAAGGTGTGCTTCCCCAATTAGTAGAATAACTCCTATAGGTGAGCCACCTCTAGTGCAACTTTGTCAAATTATACTTGAATCTGCATCATGACATTATTACAGATACATGCTTTAGAGCACATAACAACATGTCTATCAAGAAAGCTATGAGAGAATTAAACAACATTGTAGTCCTTCCAAATAGTAAAAAAAATCTCCATTCTGAAAGCATGCCAAATTTAGGCATATTAAAGGAAGTTTGGGCGGATCTCCCAAAACAACCATATCCCAAGTGAAAGCATCTATAGAAAGGCTTGAAAAAACCATGGATCTAGAGCCAATAGTTCTGGGCTCACGTGTAGAACCAGCAAAAATGCAATAAGCTTTCAGGTTGACCACAAAAAGGGCATCTAGGATCTAAGACTCCTAGATGCTGAAGTATGGATCCCAATGGAAAGCCCTAGAAAAAGAGACACAAAGAAAAGTGAGCAATCTTTGGCTTCATAATGGTATGCTGGATAGTAGAAAATCAAAACTCCAAGTCTTATGAGAAGAATGCAAATACCAATGCTAATTGAGAGTATCAACCATTGGAAGATGGCTCTAGCCATTGATACCCCAACTTGGGCTTGTAACAAGTCATAGGTGTGAAATAATGCCACTTCCAATCTTTCCACCATGGGTGAGATGAGTATATACTAAGCTTGTGTAACAAATTGGGAGGCACTACATAAGCTAGAAGGTCAACTGTCTGTCAATCTAAACAAATAAGCTTGAACTACACCTACAAGTCCTCTCATGAGCAAAGCCTCATAGTAGCCCTAGAAAATAAATCCTTGGGATTTTTGATACCCCTTCGAAATAAGTGTAGAGTCCTGGCTCCTTGAATCCTAGCTAAAGGAATACCTTGAGTAGCAAACAAGGGAGACCACCAAAAGTTTTGTTGGTTCATTGGGAGTCCATCTCTGAACCCATTACCGATCCAATGAAGCCATGGTTTGATGGCTTCCCAGGTTTCTAAATGATCTTAAGAATAAAAGTCCCTTGAATATGAATAGGTTCAGGAGTCACAAAATGGGTCTAAAAGCCAATCCCCTTTCACGAAGGCCGGTTAACCAAAAAGCTTGAAGAAATGTTGTCCTATAACAAAAATTTCTAGGCCTCATCACTAGTGAGTGCCCAAATGACCCATTTGACACAGATGTCAATCCCCTACTTATAAGTGGAGAGTAGCCCAAGGCCACAAGAGTCTTTGGGCAATCAATAATAATCCTAGGCCACTCTATGAAAGCCATGATGCATAGTATTCAAGGCCTAGAGAAAGTCTCGAAGGAGATGCTTGAACTTGAGGTATGAAGCTTTGGAAGGGGCCCAAGAGGAATAGTAGTACACATGCATAGCAACAAGCACTTTAGAACAAATTTAAAACTTTCCCACAAGAGAGAATGGCTCAGTGATCCAATACTCCAACTTCTTTTTAATCTGCATGATAACAACATTCCACAACTCCATGGGGGAGGCTTGAAAAGAAAAAGGAATGCCCAAAAACTTAAAAATATCTCCATGTTGGACCCATTTCCACCCATATTGTTGTAGCCACTAAGGACTTGGAAAGGAATATTGTCTATAATAAAGGGTTTTGTGCCATTAAATAATAGACCTAGAGGCAAGAAAAAATTATCCAAGCATTGTAAGGCATTAGAAATATTGTCCTTGTCTTCCACAAAAGTAAGGAAGGAATCATCTACAAAATAGCCATTTACAAGTTGTGTGGAGGACTTTAGAAGAGAAATGCCACACACTAGACCCCAAGAGATGGTGTTGGCAAGAAGATAGCCAAAACCTCCAACTGCCAGCACATAGAGAGAAGATGCAAGAGGGAAACCTTGAGGAATAGATATGAAGAGTCCAAAAGCTTCAAACTACCACCCATTGATGGTGATGCAAGTAGAGGAGCCACCAAAAAGCATCTGTACAGATTGCAGAAAGATTGGGCTAAAACCCAAAGCTTGAAGCATGACCAAGATGAAAGGCCATTCAATCCGGTCATAAGCTTTGGAAAAATCAATCTTGAGAAATAAAAGTTGTTTCTTGGATTTTTTAGCCCATTCCAAACCTTCCCAAACAACAATAATGTTATAAAAATTATATTCAGACTTGATGAAACCAGTTTGTTCAGCTAAAACAATCCAAGGGAGCAAGTGTCAAATTTTAAGAGAGAGGGCATTGGCAATGATCTTATAGGAGACATTCAACAAAGTGATGGGCCTCTAGTTGCAAATTTCCTCAAGATCACTAGCTTTAGTTATGAACTTAATATTAACCTAGTTAATAATGTTGCTTAACGAATTAGAGTTGTAAGCTTCATGATATACTTAAAGCAAATCAAAGTCAAAATCATCCCATAAGATTTTGTAGAATTTACAAGGGAAACCATCATAGCTAGGGGCCTTGTCATCAACCGTGGAGATAACAACTTCCTCTAGGTCCACAAGAGTTAACTTTTTCTCACAAAAGACATATTGCTTAGGAGAATGCCTATTGGGAGTAACAACAAGGCAAACTTGTAAAGCTTGTCACATGCAACACAGGGCCCTTGAGCCATGAAAACCTGCTCATAATGGTGCACAAATGCCTAGATAATGTTTGAGCTATCAGTAAGAACTTGTTGGTCTTCTCTGATGTGTTTGATGTCAAAAAAAAAAATGGTGAGCCCACACAACATTAAAAAATTCTTTAGAAGCCTAATCGCCGACCTCCAACTAATGGAGATGAGACTTGATTTGAGCTCCTCTAGTAGCATAACTATCTGCAACCTATTTTTGGTTCCAAAGATTAGCAAGCCAAACCTACAGATCCATGTCAAATGGATTCATGGTGAGGGCTTTTGAGGTCGTACACAAATCTTTCATTATGGCTTTATAAGATCTTTAGCTGTACATAGCCAACTATCTACCATAAATGTGAAGAAATCTCACAGTACAAAGGATGGTATCATTCCACCATTGAATCCACCCAACCTGGGTGTGGGTTCGAGGCTCAAGATTCCAAACTCGAAGAATGTGGTCAATAGTTGATGGATGGGACAACAAAGAAGTATTAAGATAAAACTGACTTTTACAAGGATAAGGTTGAGCTGTTTACCAAGTGATAGAAAAGAGAATGGGGGAATGATATGACAACATCACATTTGGAAAAGGGGTGACAGGTAGGGAATACTTGTGAGAAAAGGAAAGAAAAAGGATTGTGCATAAATCATATCCCTATCAAGTCTCTTTAAGACTCTTCCAGACCTAGCTCAAAAATTGGACCATGTATACCAAACCCCATCTAGGTGAAGGCATCTAGCATTGGGATCAAAAATACCTATCTTGTTCTACATATAACCCAAGCCTCTCTTTTGTTAGCTACCTATCAAAAAGGAAAAACTCATTCCTTTTCAATGGCCAACTCAACAATGTTGAAGTCCCCACAAAAACCCCAGGGCTCAGGTGGAAAATGATTTTCCAATCAACTGGTGCGCAAATTTAACAACATCATTAGGGGCATAAATTTTAACAATACCAAAAGAATAATTCTAAAAGGACAAAAAATCCAAAACACCTTGTGCAATAGGCTAGAACCATGTGAAATAATAGAAGAAAGTAAATGAGGGGACAAAAGAGTAACAACTCCACCTCCTCCAGCCTCATGCTAGGAATCAAATACGACACTGTTTGACCAAATAACATGGCAAGTTGAGGTGAGAAGAATCCCAAAAACTTTAACTTCTTGAAGACACAAAACATCAAGATTACCAAGCTGAGGCTTGGTGTCACGAAAAAAATATTTTCTAGGGAGGTATGTTAGCCCCCACACATTTTGTGAGAGGCAATTCATGGTAAACCATTTTTCATATCATCCTTGTCTCCAAGAGAGGAGAAGCTATTGTCTACAAATGTAGGAGCATCAAATGAGGAGTCATCAAGAGAAATGACCCTCCAAATCTTCTCCCCATTGTCAAGAAACTCATAATGCCCATCTAGGCTATGAGACTGATGTAGTATTTTTTGTGTAATCATCAATGCCCCTTGCAATGCTTAAATCTATAAGGGATGAGGACTAGGGGTGTGAATGCCCATTGTCTACTACACTCCAGGGTTTGAAACATGAGGCAAAGGGAACAAAGGGAGTGAAGGCTCTGGTGGTATCAAGCTTGAGCTAAGTCTACTCTTATCCATAGAAAAAGAGCTCACCTTAGCTACAACCAAACCCTTTCCTTTTTTTACCATCATAGTCCATTCAACTTTCTTGGTGGCCATAGTTGGCTTGGCTTCCAAGATGGGTGGACAATTACAGTCAAACAAAGGACAATCCCTAATCTTATGCTCAATGGACTAGCATTGATAATAGGTATTCAGAAGGTTTAGGTAATGCACATTTTGAGTGCAGATGGTGGTACAACCTATCTAGATATCCACTAAATCTTTGAGGTCCCTAGAAAGGTCAACCTCAACACAAACCCAACACTAGGGTGGAGCATTAAAAAACTTGTCTGGTTCAAGGCAAACAACCTTACCAACAATTTTCACAATGAATGTAAAAAAAGACTAGCATGGTGTGGGAAGCTTAGGGAATTCTACCCAAATATGCATCTTAAGCTTGTGATCATCAAAAACAACAAAATCACACAACCAATGCTGAAAAACCAGAAGGAAGGACTTGACAGTCTAGGGACCTTGCACAAAAACATGTTCAACTTGGCTTGAAGTGCCAAAATGAAAAAGGGAAAAGCCTTTGGTAAGGCTTTGAATCCATTCAAGGTGAACACCTTGAGGTGCCCAAACCTTGGAAACCCAATCTCACAACATGCTTTTAAAAGGGGTGCGACCCACAAAATACCCTATCATGGTTTTTTGCTCTGGCCAAATGCATGCACTATCAAACTCCTTGACATTGAAAACAATATCAGGAGAGGAATTACCTCATGGAACACCTTGGGAATGAACTTGCATGATCCTTTGTTCAATGGAGCTATTCTCTCCAACAACAACATCAGCTCAAACACCATCATCAACTATTGTGTTGGAGAAGGCCGAGGCCATTATAAATGAAAACTATTTCTGCACTAAATGTGGTATGACATGTGACAAACCAATGAGAGTTCAAACGTAAGCCATACAAACCCTAGTAGAGCACTGAGTACACACTTTTTTTAATATATCAATTTCAAAGAATAAGTTTAATAGATATTAGTATTGGGCAAAGATTATAATATAAGCATAGAATGACATTGGACACTAGAGCTTTGCCAACTCAAAATTGAGAAAGACAAGTCAATTAGATTGATTCATGACTTACCAATTACATGAAGCATTGTTGAAGATTAGAAGTCAATAAGACATAATGGGGTGATGAATACTGGAGATAACCATGATTTTGGATTTGACAAGGTAGATTTCATGTAATCCACCCTAGCAAATAATTGTATCTATGTGTAATCAATATTTTATTGCATGCAAACATATTAAAAAAGAACTATGTGAATAAATGAATCACTGTTGCATCCCTAAATGGACCAAGAGTTTGAATTACTGAAAATATCAACAATACTAGTGAGATGTAATCTTAGAGAAGCATTGGCTAAAAATGAAATAAGAAACTATGTATATAAATTCAATAAACGTTACATACCTAGATGAAATAAGGTTTTGTATTATAGAAAATATAAAATCAAAAGACGTGAAAAATGAAGACATGATAAATATAGATGATTGTTGTGAAAATATCCATTTTAAAATATTATGAAAGTGTAAATTTTCCTTATAGATTTGTATGATATATAACAACTTATGATCCATATAGATTATTGGTACAATTTTGTTCTACAAGAAACTAAAAAAGAGTGGCATGAAAGATACATTTACTATATATCTCCAAGGAAAAATGCACTCTTCTATTTGAGGAATCTACATTTGTTAGGGTTAAAATATCTTCTTGTTATATATTTGGAAAGGAAAATCTATTATAAGGCATTTATGCTCCTCTACACCACTTTCTTTACAAAGGTGTACTAAAAGATGTTAACTTTTCCATTGGCATTTTCATAGTCTTCAATGAGTATACTAACACAATGAGAGTTTGAAGAGGCACATCTAACTATCCAATTGCCTTGCTGAGTAAACACAACATAAGAAAACAATAGAGAGGAAAACACCAAGGAGAAAAGGAACAACAACACTTTATTGATTCATCCAACTACCAACATTCTAGGTTATGACCAAATACAAATACAACTTCAAAATCCATGATCCAACTTCAAATTCACTATTCTAAGAACATCTTCTATCAACTCTCTAAGTAATGCCTAACCTAAATATAAACACCCTTATTTATACTTGCCAAAATGACTTACAGAAGATTATAGAGCATTACATAATAGAAAGGTCAAACTTAAAATGATATGCACACATCCCAAGATAAGATATGGATATTAAATTCATGATCCAAATTAATTACATAAGTTAGCTCAAAATAAGAACCAATCACAGACAAACTCAATTAGAGAAGGAATTGAGCATCAGTAAATAATAGGTTTACTTAGCATATGAAGTATCACTCAACCAACATTAGACAACTCAACACATATAGAAATGCTCAGCCAACACTAGACAACTCGACATATATAGGAACTCAACAATGACTTCAAGTCAGCAACCATTAGAACTTGACATTAACTAATAGAATGAACAAAATGAGAAGGATATTAAGGCAACCTAAGATGATTTGGCATTAGACAACAAAGGTTGAAAGAAATGATTCTCCTAAATCATTGAGATGTCACAACTTGAGCTAAATTCAACTCAGATGGAGAAATCCGTGATGCATATTCAACTTGTCTGTTCCTCCATTTCACCAAATATTCATAGTAATATTTTCCTCTTATGCTTTTACCAACTCTCTGATCCAATATCTATTCAACTTCTTCAATCTTCTTCTTAGGATAATAATCTAGTACAAAAACTTCATCATTTGACTCATGATACTTATGCAAATCAATAATATTGAATATAGGAGATGTATCCATGTCATCAAGTAACTCAACTTCATAAGAATACCATTGTCAAACTTCCTCAAGATCTTACAAGGTCAAAACTTCTTCAATTTTAGCTTTTTGTGTGTTCCAACAGGAAATCTACCTTTCTTCAAATGAGCCATCACCTCATCACGAACTTCAAAAACATGATGTCTCATAGACTTATCAAAATTCTCCTTATACTTTTGATTACTTTGTTCCAAATTCAACTTCACTTCCTCAATCAAAGACTTCATAAAACCAACAAATTCTTCCCCTTCAACACTTTTGTTATCTTCACTAGCAACATCCCTCAAATTTGATACTCCTCTAGGATGCATTCTAGTAACAATCTCAAAAGGTATTTTTCGTGTACTCCTATTCACAGAATTATTATATGCAAATGCAGCTTGTGCCAACACAATATCCCAATTACTTCGCTTAGATCCAACTAAACATCTCAAAAATTTCCCAAGCTTCTATTTACAACCTATATCTATTAATCTATCTATGGATGGAATGTAGAACTAAATTTTTGTTAGCATGAATGTTGATGATACTAAATTGGTGGGGTATCCTAAGCATTAGAGAGTATTGACATGTTGCATTCAGGACTATATTTGTCATTGATGTCAACTTAGAATTATTTTTGTAAAGACTAGCAAAGTAATAAACATAGATCTTGATGGTACAAACAAGTGTTTGATTATTTGATCATGTGTAATTATGTACACGTACAACACAGTGTCCTGATGACATGGTTAAGTGCACAGAGTCTAATTCAAAGTTGTACAAAATTTGTACCTAATTTACATAGAGAAGTTCAGAGACAGAGTATTGGGAAAGTAGATCCTGATGTTTGTTGGCTATCTTACATATGAGAGGTAATGAAGAGATGCATAGTCATGCAGTGATAGAGGATAGTTAGATGATGATGTCAGTGAGTGCGTAAGCCTTAGTATCGTACATGTGAAGTTTTATATAGACTATGATATGATAGTGCTATTGTAATTGTAATTAAATTAATTATCTTATTTTAATTAATAGGAAAAGCCTCAATGCTAACTCAAGGAATTATTATGAAAATATGGTATAAAGAAAAGATGTTTTCTTTGATTGTAATGTATGTGTTCAAGTATTGTGATTTTTATTGAAGTGTGAAGGGTGAAAAGGAGTAGAGTGCTTATTGAGTGCATGTAAATGATACAAGGGATCATTGGATGTGAGATTCAAGATCTAGTTACAAGATTTGAAGGAGTGAAGGTCCAGTTGATAGGATAATGACAAAGGAAGGAAGTACATTTCAGTTCTATTATTCTATGAGGAATAATATAGAGATCATTTGGATAGTGGGTTCACTGGTCTTTCCCTTGAAGCTGTTTAGGTAGTGGGTCCAACTATCTTCCACAAATCCTAACAAGGTTGGCACAACTCCTAAAATGGTACCATTTATATTAGTACATCATCTTATAGGTACCATCCCCATTGGGGTTTTCCTTCTAATCAACGGTTTCCCTACTTAACATATATGGTGTTATTGTGTATGAGTATCTTGTTGTGGTTTTAGTTTACATTACTGATATGGTTAAGATTGTTTAAGATGTTCATTGTGATATTAGTTGGATAAGTGATTCACCTCCCTCTGCTCTTAGTTATATCAATGGACTATATATTACAACAATCTCAACTCAGTACCCATCCTCTTCCACAAGGTCCTCCAAAAATAACTAACAAACTTGCTATCTCTGTCAGAAATAATACTTTTTGATAATCCATGCAATTTGACAATCTCTTTGATGAAAATCTTAGCAACATGTACAAAATCTAGTGTATTCTTACATGGTATGAAATATGCCATTTTAGAAAATCTATCCACAACAACAAATATGGAGTCATACCCTCTTGCTATCTAATTTAATCCAAGAACAAAATCCATATTGATGTCACTCCAAGATTTATTAGGAACATAAATAGGTGTATACAATCTATTATTGTGACTTTTTTTGCAACTTCACAAATTCCACCACTCCTTACAAACTTTTGAACATCCTTATACATTTGTGGCTAATTATACTCATCCTTAAAGAAAATTCAATGTCTTATCAATTCAAAAATGTATAGCCAAACCACCACAATGTTTTTCCTTAACAAAATCAACTCTCATGGAACTTGGTATACATAATTGAATTCCTTTGAACAACGTAACTTCCTAAATGGAATACTCACCATACTTACTCATTTTTCTTTATAGATTTGGTGCTCTGTACTCTTTCCACGCCTTAGAAAAATCAAGGTCAGTATCATACAATTCCTTCATCTCATCAAAAATGAGAACTTCAATCTTCATCTTGATCAACAAAGAACATCTTCTTCTTAATGCATCTGCAACTCAATTAGTGACTCGACTCTTATAATTTTTCAAAAATGTGAAACTGTGCAAATATTCAACCCACTTTATATATCTCTAATTCAACTAATGTTGACTTCCCAAATAATGTAAAGCTTTATGATCAATATATTAAAAAATTCCTTAGGAATCAAATAATGTCTCCACCTCTTCAAGGATTTAACAATGGCATAAAACTTTTGATCATATACAAAATACTTCCTTTTAGCATCATTCAACTTCTGACTAAAGGAAGAAACATGTTTACCTTCTTCACTCAACACAACTTCTATTGCATTGCCACTTGCATCACATTTAACTTGAAATTCCTTATTAAAATTAGGTAAAGCCAACATAGGTAACTAAAAAACCTTTTTTTTTGAAGTCTCAAATCTCTTCCTTGTTTCCACTTGAAATCCTTTTTATCTCCTCTCATTGTCTCAGCCATAACATTATAAATAGAACTGAAATTCTTTATAAACTTTTTATAGAAACTAGCCAAACCATTAAATGATCTTACCTCACCCACATTCTCTAGTGTAGGCCATTCCAAAATTACTTTAACCTTCTTAGGATCCATTCTCAAACCATCAACTAAAATCACAAATCCCAAATATAAAATCTCCTCTTGCATAAAGGAACACTTTTTCAGATTAATTAGTAGGTTCTTCTCTTTCAATCTCTACAATACTTGTCGAACATGCTCAAGATGTAATGCTTACCCCTAGTTTACTTTTTAGATTTTTTTTTCAAATTATTTTAGGCATGTTTTATGATTAGTGTTACTCGGTTATTGGATTAATTAGATGTTATTTCATACTTAGTTGATTTATGTGATGAGTTAGTTATATCCTATGTTTAGTATGATTTTGATGATAATACATGTATGTTCATATGGTGATTTCAGTTATCTCATGATGATTAGTTAGATGAATTATTTATATGGAGTTCTATGGTTACTTACCCCATACATGGATGTGTATGGTGTACTTGTATGTTTTACTTTATGCTTGACATTTCTGATGTGGTTGAGGGAGGGAGTCATAGTCACCTGCTAGTTGGGATCTACACGATGCACTACTCCCACCATTTTGTATTTAGTTTAGATTATATGTGTATGTACATGTCTAGATTTTATGCAGATTGTAGATATCAGGCATTGACTTCCCTAAATTACCAAGATGAGCGTGCCCTACTGTAATATCTCAAAGGTAAAAGAGGGGAGATAATTCTTGAGTCCAAATCCAAACCCTAAGACAATTGTCCTACAAAGTAGGAAAAGTATCTAAGTTGCTTACACATCTGAATTCGTCAAGTGACATGAATTCATGATTCCAACCCTAGAGTTTGGTTACGTTCTTTGTCTTCAGTTGAGTTGTTGTATTTAGTCATGTGGACCTATTGTGATTTATGTTATAATTAAATTAAAATTGAAAGATAATTTAATGAAAATTTTATAAAGAAAATTTAATATTTAATTATATTTAATTAATTGAGAAATTAATTAAATAAAAGAACTAAATTTAAACATTTTATTAAAGCTCTAATTATGTTGTAATCATATTTATTTAATTTAATAATAATATATTTAGGAGTTTCATTTTTATAATAATCTCTAAATAGTATTATTCTTAATAAATATTTTATCAAAAATGTCTCTTAATTTAATAAAAGAGAGAAATGAATTTATTTAATAAAGGTTATTTTAATTAAAGTGCAAAAGTTAGTTCATGAAATTAAAATATAATAAAATAATAAAATAGAAAAGGTTTTGCATGATTGCAAAATCAAAGCCCTAATTTGGGGGAAAGCTCTTTATTAGGAAATCATAGCTCATTTTTTCATACACAACTTTGGAGGAGCCAAATTTCATGGAAAGGGTTTTGAAGGAAAAAGGAAATTGCTTACAGGTTTTATGCATTGGGTTATTTAGCATCAGACCCAAATAGGATTTTGTGGGTTTTGTGTAGTAGATTTGTTCTTTGGAATATCTATCTTCTCTGTGTTAGAGGATTTGTTTCAAATTTAATTGGGTTGAAACCCTTGTTTGTGGATATATTCTTCTTAATTTTAGCAGTCATATGTGAACAAATTTAATATCTAAAACCCCCTATTTGATTAATTTGGTAATTTGTAATTGGATGTTTGGTTTTGGGTAGGGTTTGGAGAAGAAAATGATGAATTTTATATAGAAAATTTGATTGGTTGAATGTAGTTTCTCTATCAGATCTATATCAAAATTTTATCAAAAAATAATTTAATTACGACTGTAATTAAAAATTACTGTGCTAAAATATTATAATATTGTTTGTGTTGCAAGGGGGGTATTTATTTGTTTGTTTTTATGAAAAAATAAATTAAAAAAATATATGTTAAAATGATTAAAGTGTGGGTAGGAGCCACAAAATCCCCACCCACTTGTGGCTACATTAAGCAAGCCACACGATAGCCTACTATTTCCATAGCAGTAGGTACTATTGAAGGGCAATATGCTACAATTGCAACAGTGACTGTCATATTGCAGATGGATGACCAACATGAATTAATTGCATAGTTGTTTTAGGTTTTTAAAAAAAATTATTAATTTTTTTAAATTTATATTAATTCTAATATATGTTCTTAAATATATTAAATGTTATTAAATTTTTAATATTAAAGGTTTTTAATAATATTATTATTAATTATTATTTTATTATTTTATTATTATATTAATAAATTAATATAAGTTATTTTATTAATAAATAAATAATTATTATCTTTAGTAATTTAATGATTATTATCTCTTTTGATTTTTATTTTTTTTAAATTAAAAATTTCATTGTTAAAATATATTGGGAAAGTAAAATTGAGAATTCTAATTGGGAAAATGAATATTTTAAGTAAACTCAAGTTTTACTTGACGTTCAATTTTATATGAAAACAATTGTTATTATTAGGGGAAATTTATTACATGATTTGATAATTTGAAAACCTTAGTAGTTTTGATACTTTGAAAAGGCAAAAACTGAAACCTTGTTTTTATACTAAACTGTTATGTTTCAAAAATGAATTGAACTATGAAAATAGTTGTTAAATTTATGATAAGATGTATGATGTTTTTCATGTTGGGTTTGGGTTTTGACTTAGTACTTTGACCAATTAGTATGTTTACTAGAGGCTTGGGGATTTTTTTTTGTGATGATATTATGTATACAATCTTTTATACCTAACCATGGTGATGTGTCACATATTTTCTATGATGAGTTTGTTTGGATGTTTGTCGTGCTTTCCAATTTTCTTGTGTAGAACTAAGGTGAATGGTGTGAATTTTTTGGTGTAACCTTTGAGTCTTCGATTAGTTATCTTTGATGCTTTCTAGTTGCTTATATAGGATTGAGGTGACTATTATGTTTTATCATTTGGTGCTTTCAAGTTTCTTGTATAGGGCTGAGGTGATATTGAGATTAGTTTTTAGGTTCTTTCCAATTTCTTGTAAAGGAATGAGGTGAATACTACATTTTATCTATAGGTGCTTTCTAGTTTCTTGTAAAGGACTGAGGTGAAAATTGTGATTTTATGATTTGTAATTTTATGAGCCTAGGGTAGGTAATCTATGTGTATGTTGGGAAGTAGATTGCAATGGAGGCTGGAGCACTAAGTGGCTACTTGGGTAACCCATTATAAGTTTTTTTAATAAGTGAAAACATTACATTAAATGAGAGTAAAATGAATTAATAAGAGTCATTGTTTCTCCTTGCCCATGCCTCAAATGCTAGTATAGGTTAGGATGGGAGTAGAGAGGATGCTTGGTTGCTACCTTGCTTTGTTAGTATGTCTTGTATGTACAAAAGGATACTAGTGCCGCATAGACACACTAGGGGTGCAGAGTTCAGAGAGGCTTCCAAGGTAACCTTAGAGTTGGCTCATGCGATGACACTTGCCCACTTACATAGTAGATTTCCTACTTGTCTATATTGCCTCTACTTTTAGATGATACTTGTAACTTGGTACCCTTTGTAATGGTTTTCTTTCAGGTGTTTCCTTGACTGAGATGTTGATTATGAAATTTTTTTTGATATATGTATGGAACTAAATTTTATCTCCTCAACATGGTGAGAGGTGGTCATTTAGGCTCCACAAGGTCAGGTGGTAGTGCATTTTTCTTATACCATTGAGATCTAACCATTGGATGTCATTGTTGAATGTGCTTGTGCAGATGTTCCTTTCTATCTGATCATATATTTCTGTTGGATAGCTATACTCTATTGTATGTATTTGATTATCCGAGATCTTATGAGATGATGTATATTCTTTGAGCTTTTCATATCTTTTGACTTGTATAGTGGATGATTAATCATTCTGATTATTGCCAAATGACATCTTGTAATTACATATTATTTAAATGAATTTGTACTTGTGATTATTCTATAATGTGGAATTGTTGTGTATCATATTTTAGTATTAAAAAACCTTATATAATGTGATTCAACATCATGGGACCCTTAAGAGATGTAATCTATTTTAATGGTTGTACATATGTGAGTTATTGCTTCTGCTATATTATATCTGTTGTTGTTTATTATCTTTAAAAAAAATGTTTGAAAAACTTAGTGAAACTTTAGATTAATTTCTTTTGGGTTCCTTAGTGAGGTGTTACACAAGATGTTCTTCCTTAGTTTTATTAAATATCATAATATCTTCCAAGTAAAAAATCATAAACTTAACCAAAAACTCTTGAGAACTTCATTCATCAACCTCATGAAAATACTAGGTGCATTGTCAAATAAAAAGGCATAACCAATGATTCATAAAAATCATCTTTTATCTTGAAAGCAATCTTCCATTCACCGCCCTCTCTAATTATGATTTGATTAGAACCACTCCTAAAATTAGTCTTGATAAAATAATTTTCTCCACTCAAAAAATCCATTATATCATCCATCCTCTGCATAGGAAACCTATATTCACCATGATCTTGTTAATAGATATAGAATCAACACACATCCTACATTCTCCATCCTTCTTAGGTGCTAATACAATGGGTACAACAGATAGACTTAAACTTTCTTTGATCAAATATTTTTGCAATAAATATTGCACTTGTCTAGTAAGTTCTTAATTTTATTCTCTCACTCGACCTCTATTAGCTTCAGTCACTTGGTCATCACTATCATCTATCACTTGGTCACTACTACCACAACTCAGTCCCATAGGGATTACAAAAAACACACTTGATTCTTCTTCAACCTATTTTCAAAAATTTTCCTGTTGACCATAGAAACTTGAATAGTAGTACAATTAACCTCATTTGGACTTAAAATCAAATGCAACAATAGTTTCTTTCTTCCATTCACCCAAAGAGTATATTGATTCAATATTGTATCATGTATAACATATCTATCATATTGCAAAGGTTTACCCAATAGAATATGACAAAAATCCATAGGCATAACATCACACATAATTTCATCAAAGTAATTTCTAATCCTAAATTTCACCATACATTATTCACTTACCAGTAGCTGATGTTCATCCTTGATCCATGAAACATGATAGGGTTTAGGGTGTCTCAACCTCTATAATCATAACTTTGTAACTAGCTCCTCTGATGAAAAAATTGTTGTGCTTCCACTATCAATAATCACTTTGCAATATTTTTCAGCCATCTTACATCTAGTCTTGAAAATAATTCTCCTTAGGATAGTTTCATCATCAATTCCCTTATTGAAAAAGATCTCCTTACCATTATATTTTCACCAATCTCAGGTCCACATGGTGAACTCTCAAGGTCTTCTTGAATCACATCATTTATGCTACCTTGTTCATTCTCACCAAATTATCTACACTCAGAGGATCTATGCCCTTCTTTGCCACATTTGAAACAATTACCATGAAAACCACCTCTACAATAAGAATTAGCACTTCCTTGGTAAGAACTAGTACCTTCTTGGTAAGAATTACCACTATTCCGTTTGATCTTGCCTTTGTCATCAATTTTCCACTCACATTTTCCCTTATCTTGCATAGAATTATTAGATCTACCACTTTCTCTATAAGATCTACCTCTACCTCTCTAAAATGTACCACCTCTACCTCTTTGTCTTTGTTCATGCTCCTTTGTCAAGATCTCCTCATCTTTCAAGGCATATTGATATGCTTCTTCCACACTTTCCAATTTCATTAAACTTATTTCATCTTGAATTCCAAATCTCAATTCATTCAGGTACCTTACAAATTTCTCAACCACATCATCTACATATCCAGATTTGATGTCCAATCTATAGAATTCCTTAGTATACTCTTTCATAGTCATGTCCTTTTGTTTCAAATTTTGATCTTTATCAACAAGCTAACTGCTGAAATTTTTTATTATAACTAAAAGTGGGAGGGGGGGTGGGTAAATGAGTTATCCAAGGTCCATATATATAAATAAAACTTTTCACAACTTAGTGAACCCATAGAACATTTATCATCATGCATGCATCCATAAGATTATGCAATCACTTAAAACTTGTAGGTTACTATCAAATCAATTTGCAAAAATATAGACATGAAACATAATATATTCAACAACACACTTGACACAATGATTTATGTGGAAACCCAATTTGGAAAAAAGCATCAGTAATATGCTACTCGTTTTCACTCTTCTGAAGTGATGCCATATGAAAGGCCAACCCTATTAAAAGTTACATTACACACTATTAAATGTGACCCTATTAAAGGATTTCAATCACCCTATTAGGAGTGACCCTTGTTAGAGGACTTTAGATCATTCACTTGGAATTTCACCTAGTTAAAGGATTTATAGTTGACTATTAGGTCAATCTTAATCTAAAGGATTTATCCTAGACTGATACAATTATTAGGGAGTAACAGTAAGGCTTGATCTAACAACAACTTACAACTCCATTTGCGGATTATAGATCTTTGTTTTAGTCCTCCATTCTACTTGGTTTTTACACATTTTCGCTTTGATAGCTTGCTCATCCTTCAAGTATCCATACTCTTACATCTTCTTCCTTAACATGCCAATGTAGACTCTCAATTAGGTCACTAAATGAAGCAATACCCTTGATTCCTCATCTTCCTTAGGTTCTCACAAATGACAACCTTTTCTTATGACCAACTATCCTTATAAATAGAGAATTAAAATCTTTTGTAGTTCATTCTCCATCATCCAATTTAGGGTTAGGATAGATTAGGTAGGATTCAATGAATCTACCCCTCATTCCATATCACTTCTAGAAACTTCTCCTTCAATCCTCTTTAAATTCACCTCAAAATTATTTACCATGAATTCTGTGCCACCAGCTCATCAATATTATCTACCACCTAGTTCAAAAAATCCAAGAAAACAAACTTGTTGGCTTAGATCTATTGAATTCACAATCCTTCTAATAATGTTGGCACTTGACATTAATTTGCTTCTAATTCTTAGCACATACTGTATTGCTCAACATCATTTGTAAAATCACTCGGCACAAACTAATGTTTACTGGTCCTCGACATCAACTAAGCTTTACTTGCATGCATTATTTTTCTTGACATACACTAAAATAGACTTTTACTCAGCTCCAACTAATTTTTTGCTTGGCTTTCACTAGCTTCGCTTGCCACCTACTATCCATTTGGAAGCTTGGCAGAAAAACTTTGTTTGACTTGTTCTTATGAACTTGCTTAGTGTAACCAAACTTTTGCAACCTTAAGTAGATTATCAATGTACTATGATATCACTTCCTAAGATGATTCTTGTACTCCTTTTTTTTAAAAATAAACTCAACCTTTCCTCTAGGTGCTATTGTTAAATCTTTTGATCAAATCCTCTTCATCAATCAGATAGGTGATAATACTTAGATTATATAAGTTGTTGTCTTACCAACAAAAAGTAGGTGTTATATTAGTGACAAAACAATGATTGAAACACATTATCATACTTTTATCAATCTATTTTCAAAAATCTCCTTCTCAACACATCATCTACATGTCCGGATTTGATGTCCAATCTATAGAATTTCTCAGTCTCTTTCATAGTCATGTCCTTTTGTTTCAAATTTTGATCTTTCTCAATAAGTTAACTTGGTAATCAACAAGAAGGAACTTCTTCTTTACCATGTTCACCATTTTCAACCAAGTCCTGGTCTTCTATTTCCCTCTTCTTGGTCTATCAATTTGCAAATGCTCCCACCATAGTGAGGCGTGACCTTTCAACCTAGTGACTGCAATCTTCACCTTTCTATTATCAAAAGTCCCTTCAAACTCAAAGAACTTCTCCATATCAGACATCTGATCCTATAGAATATTGTGTCCAATTTTCTGTCATAAGGAACAACTTCCATAGTAGGCTTTGTATGCACCCTAGAAAACACTCTAAACAATCTTTCCTCATCCTAATCTGCCTCAGGTTTTGGATTAGGATTTGGTGTTATTGCTTCATCATCAAGATGTGCTTCTCTCCTCTATATTTTCTCTACAACATCTAATTTGGATATAATTTGTCTCAACATATCCATAATAGTAGTGTCAACATTTCCTCTACCACGAACCATCTTTACAAATGGGTTCCTGCAAAATTGTAACACTCTACAAGTTATAGGTCAAATATGTAGATATTCCACCCTACAACCAAATCCAACTTAAGATTCTATATGATCCAATCCCCACAAGGATGAGCCTCAAGCTCTGATACCACCTCACATAAGGAGAGTTTGAAGAGCTAGGGTTTGAGGTGCACTTAACTATCCAATCACCTTGTTGAGTGAACACAATAGAGGCAAACAATAGAGAGAACAATACCAAGGACAAAATGAACATCAACACTTTATTGATTCATCCAACTGTTGGTATACATGCCCAACTATAAGTCTTTCTAGGTTATGACCAAATACAAATACAACTTCAAAATCTATGATCCAACTTCAAATTCACTATTCTAGGAACATCTGCTCTTAACTCTCTAAGTAATGCTTAACCTAAACCTAGACACCCTTATTTATACTTGGTAAAATGACTTACAAAAGATTCTAGATCATTACATAATAGAAAGTTTGACCTTAAAATTATCTGCACACATCCCAAGAAAAGATCTAATTTTTAAGTTCATGATCCAAATTAATTACATACGTCAACTCAAACTAAGAATCAATCATAGATAAACTAAGTCAAAGAAGGAAATGAGCATCAATAAATAGTAGGTTCACTCGACACATGAAGGCAAACTCAACCAACACTAGACAACTCGACACAAACAAAAATGCTTTGCCAACACTGGAAAACTCAACACATATAGGAACTCGACAATGACTACAACTCAACAACCACTAGAACTTGAAATTAACTAACATAATAAACAAAATGAGGAGGATAAAAAGGCAACCCAAGATGCTCCTACATCATAAACTAATTAGTCAACAATATTTGTGGCACTTATCTATATAGAGGTACTTAGTATCAAAGGAATACTTGTAGAGATCTTAACAACTATAAAAATAATTAGATAGATTCTTATGATGGTTTTATTAACTATGGAAAAGGATAAATATAACATTGAAAAACTAAGTTTTTTCTTTTCCACTTAATTGTGGCGCTTATCTATACAGAGGTACACAGTATCAAAGGAATACTTTTAGAGATCTTTACAACTATAAAAATAATTAGATAGATTCTTATGATGGTTTTATTAACTATGGAAAAGGATAAATATAACATTGCAAAACTAAGTGTTTTCTTTTCCTCTTTATTTCGTTACTCTAGAAGATTAGTTTTTGATAAATTAATAAGAAACCAAAATAGGAACTGCCCTATACTCAATATCAAGGGAATACTTGTAGAGATCTTCACAACTATAAAAATAATTAGATATATGCTTATGACGGTTTTATTAACTGTTAGAAATATTAATCTTTCCTTGGATGTATTTAATTGGGATATTCCAAGGATCCCTAAATGTAGTTTGTCCTATTGTACACATGTGGAGGACATGTCTTATTTGTCCTTTATTCCACGTTTGAGGACAACTCATTTTTATAATTCCTTTATTAAGGAATTTAGTTTATCCTCCTTAAGAGGATTGTGACACTTTGCACACATCTATTATGAATGTGGCATTCATAGAAATTGGAGTTACACATGCGAAAACATGCAACTCCTTTCTCATCTCTTTAAAAGAGATGCTCCTATTTCTTTCTTCTTTACACATCACCTTGATGTTATTGTATTGAGTTATTTTGTTCCACCACTTTCTCTCTCTCTTCTCTAGGCATTTTCTTTCATTCATAATAATCACAAGGGGTTTTCTTTGCTTTCCCCTTATAAATCCTTGTCTCCATTGTTGAACCATCTTGGTGTGTGCTCCTGGATTTTGCTTATCTCATGGTAACATTGTTTCACACTTAACTTACTTGGATTGTTTTCTTTCGTTACTCAATCTTATCGTTTCTTACATGGTATCAGAGCTTGATTACTAATCCTCATTTTAAGTTTTTGTGTTGAAGGTTGCCATTTATTGGAGCACACCTTATTTGGAGATGTTATTGAGAGAAGTTTTTCGTTTTTTTTTCTAGCTCATCCTAACATCTTGTGTGTGCAGGTTTTGTTTTATTATCTGTTATCATTTTTTACTAACCCTATTTGAAAGGCTTTCCGCCAAAGAGCTTTTCTATCAAAAAAATTTCAATTTTTTTTGCTCTTGTTTTGGAAGGCATGACGCCAAAACAAGAAGCATTTATTAGATAGCACTTATTTATTATAAATTGTGCAATTTTTTAATTTAATTTTATATATTTATTCCACTTATCACTTAATTAAAAAAATATTCTTCAATAATATTAAGCAAACAATAATTCTAAATGTGATTGTTAAAACCTTAGAAGTCACAATAGAATAGTTTAATCTTATGCATTTTGTTTTAAAAATTTAAAACATTTCCTACTTATTTATTTCTGTTAGAAATGGAAAAAGAAATCTGTAAATAAGCTATACCAAGAAAGAATCTAAGTGAGTAAATGCATGAAAGGATATTACCATAAAATAGGAGAGAGAAAGCTTCAAGCTCTAACACCATGAGACAAGATATTTGAAAAGAGGAAAGCAAAGAAAACCCCTTGTGACATTATGAATGAGGCATGAAAAGCCTAAGAAGGAAGAGAGAGAGAGCAAGAGAGCAATGGCTCATACAATATTTGAGAAGAGGAAGAAACCTCATTGTAAATGAGAGAGGAGGGTCATCTCTTAAATAGAGATGAGAGAGAGGAGTTAGAATGTAACTCCCATGTCTATGAATGCCACCATTCATAAGTGTGTGAGGCCAAGTGTGAGATTACTCTTAAGGAGGAATAATCTAAAATTAGAAATTACAATATATATTTGTCCTCACATATTCCACTAGATGACAAAATAAGATGTAGTGGAAAAAGGACAAAAAAGAAATATATTAGGATACCTTGGCTTATATCCTAATATATTACAATAATAAAGAAAGGAATTCTAACTTTGGTTTATAAACACACCAAGGAAAGATTACAACTTCTAACACCCCCCTTTAATCTTTAATTGGGGTAATTACATCAAAGGGTATTAAACCCATAATTTACAAAAATCTGCAACTTAATCTTCAATATGAAGTAATTTGACTATCTTCAAGCCATATGGTACATTTGTAGATCCAAGAGAAGTACATGAGTCCTTTGAATGTGGAAGCATAGACACATCTTCATATGTGAAAAATCGAGAAGGTTCCTTGATGGATCACCTGAAAAAAGAGAACAACAAGAGAAATATCCACAAGTAGAATGCCATCATATATGCAAATTCGAAATCCTTTTGAATAAGGATAATAAAGTTCTGATAGAGAAACAATGAGTAAAACATGTTACCACAAAATAATGGAGACAACCTAATATCAAGATAAAGTATATGCTCAAAAATTTTCAACAAGGAAAAATTGAGTAAAAAGCTTGATCAATGCTCTCATGAAAAGTATATGATACTAATTCACAAATGACCATAGACAAGGCCAACTAATGAAACATGCATCAACATTGCATCAATCATGTGGATATAGACAGTCCACTAATGAATCATCCCACTGCAAGCTAATGGGGGCATCCGTCCATAACATGCATGACTCATGATCTAAGCAATAATGTATGTAGATCATTATCACATTAATATATGAAAATAACATAAAGGAGAGACATGCTGATCAAAGTAGAATTATCATGATTTTGTTAGGATAATCAAAAGAATGGATTATGAGGGTGTAACAACATATTGCCTTCAAATTGGAACAAATCATCTGAATTTGGAGGGAAAACTCCAATAATAACATCCTCTTCATGGAGGAATAAAAATGGAACAACATGGAGGGAAACTCCATAAAAATATTATCCCATCAAAATGGAACAGATAGGATCAAATGGAGGGAAACTCCATATAAAATGAGTGCATACCAATATAGGATGGAGGGATACTCCATGGGCTAGATAAGGAAACTATGTATCAGTTATATTGAGGGGACCTACATAGTTATCCTTGAAAAAATTGGCTCCCTATGCAACTCAAAACAAATATCATATAAATCATGTATATCAATGGTATAATACCATAAAGTGCCAACATGGGCATAGAACAATGCTATAAAAGCATAAAAGTGCAGCTATGGGCACATCAAAATATCAAAATGAAGGCAAATGTGTAAGATTACTCATAATCCAATCAGAATTAAGTAAAATGATTTAAGGAAGATCAACTAAATATAGATATTAGGTATAAAACGCCATTGAGGGTAAACATGAGTACTCAATTCATTTTGTGAAGGTATAAAGGATGGACCCACCATTAAAACAAGAATCCTCCTGAATTATTATAAATGAGGATATTTAAAAAATAAAACTTTGATTAGTTTTAATTTTTAATTCTAAGAAAACTTCTCAAAAAGAAAAATCCTCCTTAAACTTCTCCCCTTTTACTTAAAATCACGTAAAGGAGTAAGAGATAAAATATTGCACTTGTGTCTGACTGACAATGAATGATAAAATGCCAAAAATAGGTTGACAAAAGGTAATGATAGAAGCAAATGATGCCTCTGTCAAGAGCTCAAAAATAGAAAAAGAATCTTGCATGAAAAGACAAGAAAATGTTACTAAAATAAAGATTTCAAGAATAGTAATGATGCAAATACGTTATAGCAGACTGCAGTAAGTTTTCTATTTCAAAAAAAACTTGTAATAAGTTTTCTATTTCAAAAAAAACTTTTTAAAAAATTGTATTGAATTTGTAATGTAATTTTTAGCAGGAACTCCGCTGCCCTGCAACAGTCTTGATCCAAATGGGAGGAGTGGAGGCAAGTGCCAGTTGAGCTGGTGGCGTATTTTTGGAAAATGTATTTTTGGTGCCAGAGCAGCCAGGTTCAAGATATACCCAACTGTCCATAACAGCCAGGGAAGATAAAAAATCCATTCAAATCAGATGTAAGATAACCACACTCCCTGACACAAGACAGTCCAGGGCGAAAAGGAGTGACATGAGAAGCTGCAAAGGCCTGAACCCAGATCCATGAGAACCTTCTGTTCAAAGCTATTTTCTAGAGATGAAGTGAGTGCAGTATGACAAGTGGACCATTGGATAGTTCAACAGAGAAATCTTTCATCATGGAGCAGAAAAGAACAATGGAGAAGCCCGTCGGTGGTACTATGACAACCAGTTGTAATAGTGATGGCGATGAGGAGGATGAATTGGAGTGGGAGGGGAGTGATGTAATGGGAGCAGAAACCAATTCTTTGATTATTCTCAGGCTTTTAGTGATTTTTCTGCTTATAGCAGTGATATATCAGGGGAGTTGCTCAGATTGGCAACGACAACATCATCACCCGCATGTAAGAATAGTACTGGTGTTCAGAAGGAGTCTGCATCTCAGGCCCAATGGATTGGCAGACTAGTTAAGTCAAGGCAGTTAGGAGAGGAACCGATTCAGGGAAATTCATATACATTATCACCCTCAACAAGAATAGTGGCCATCAATGAGTTCCTTGAGCTTGAAAAGCTCGAAGTAGTTGTCAAAGTACATGGTTACTATAATTTTGGGCCTCTCATGGCCTATTTGGCCATTAATTACCTAGATCACTTTTTGTCCCAGTATTAGTTGCCTTAGGGTAAGGTTTGGATGCTTCAGGTTCTATTAGTTGCTTGCTTGTCTTTGGCTGCCAAAATGGAAGAGACTGATGTTCCACTGCTGATAGACTTGTAGGTTGGAGAAGTTAAATTCATTTTGAAGCTCGGACTATTCAAAGAATGGAGAGTCTGGTTCTCACTACACTTGTATTCAAGATCCATTGCATTCAAAGTGGGTGAAAGGGATAGATCTGGAACAGTAGATTGCATAGAAAACCCTCTATGGCGGGTCGCAGGATTTGGAAGGTCGGGTAGAATTACTAATGTAACAAAATGATATTGCAGAAAAATAGAACAAGCCTTCCAAAACAAGTGAAAAAAAAAAAAAAAAATGTTTTGATAATAAAGAAGGTTACTCTTTTTTAACAAACATTGATATCAAGATAGGAAAACCCTTTGGCGGCAAGCCTTCCAAAGGGGGTTAGATGAAAAATAATAGAAAATAAGAAGTAACCTACACAAATTAGAGAAAACAGAAGTTAATCAGGTTTTGGCGGTAAACCAGCCAAACTCAAAAAAAAAAAATTCATATTCTTCCATCTTAAGAAGATTAAAGAAGAAATTAGTGAAATCTCTCTCAAGAGTCTCTTTCGAATCGTACCTTCATTCAAACACTCAAAACAAAAATTAAACTGCTCTGATACCATGTTAGAAATGGAAAAAGAAATCTGTAAATAAGCAATACCAGGAAAGAATCCAAGTGAGTAAATGCATGAAAGGATATTATCATAAAATAGGAGAGAGAAAGTTTCAAGCTCTAACACCATGAGACAAGATATTTGAAAAGGGAAAAGCAAAAAAAACCCTTTGTGACATTATGAATGAGGCATGAAAAGCCTAACAAGGAACAGAGAGAGCAAGAGAGCAATGGCTCATACAATATTTGAGAAGAGGAAGAAACCTCATTGTAAATGAGAGAGGAGGGTCATCTCTTAAATAGAGATGAGAGAGAGGAGTTAGAATGTAACTCCCATGTCTATGAATGCCACCATTCATAAGTGTGTGAAGCCAAGTGTGAGATTCCTCTTAAGGAAGAATAATCTAAGATTAGAAATTACAATATATATTTGTCCTCACATATTCCACTAGATGACAAAATAAGATGTAGTGGAAAAAGGACAAAAAAGAAATATATTAGGATACCTTGGCTTATATCCTAATATATTACAATAATAAAAAAAGGAGTTATAACCTTGGTTTATAAACACACCAAGGAAAGATTACAACTTCTAACAATTTCAACTATAAAATATTTTTTTTGAAATTTAATTTTCATCCTTTTAAAAAAAATATATATCTTAATATATCTATTTTGAAATATAAAAATATTTTTTAATTTATGAGAGTTTAAAGTTTTTTTATCCTACTTTCCAATTCTATCTTCTCTCTTCGATTTTCTTTCTTTTAGCATTCTCTCTTCTGTTTGCATCTTTCCTAGATCTTGTTTAGCAGCTTTCCTGTTTTCTTGTTTTTCCCACTCGGCTTTCTAACCTGGCTTTCTTCTTATCTTGTCTTCATCCTTCAGATCCCTTCACTTGTCTAGAGTTTGCTTTGAATTTGGTTTGAGGGTGTTTGTTTTGTGAGATTTGTTACATGCGTATGTTGTTGCCTCTTAAGTTTTAATTCTGTTCTTCATCTCTGTCTTACATGAGCATTCATCTTGTCTTTCGTTGCTGAGCATTTTTTTTTCTTCTTTTCTTTGCATCTATTAGCCCCTGCTCTGAGTTTGCTTGTCTTTTTCGACAGCAGAGAGCTAAGATTTCATTGCATTAAGCAAATATATATATATATATATATTTATCTAACGTTTTAATGTAGGCGTTTTGTAAAATGTTTTGTTTAAAATGCCTTAATTATTTGCAGCATATTATTGATTATTCATTTTTTTTAAAAACATTTTTTTTCACCTTCAATGCTACCTGTCGTGCTTATTATCAGACATTTCTCTGCTGCATATTATTGATTGTTGGCATTTTTTTTTTCTATACATTTTTCCCTTTCTCTTGCATGCATGCTTCCCTGGCGTGAACAGGTTTGAATGATTTCCTTCAGCCTTTCTTCTGCCATGAGTGTCTAATATGCTTTCGTGTGTATCTTAGCTCCATTCATGAAGCTCGTCCAATCTTTTGGCACTTTGCGCATCTTTTTATTTTTGGGCGCTTCAAGCCATTATTAGCTGAACCTCCTGTTGTTCTTCACTGTCTCCTGCAAAAGGAATAGGGATTTATACGTTTTTAAAAAAAATGCTTTTCTCATTTTTGGGGACGTTTTGCAATAATTGTTTTACGTTTTTAATAACTACATCTGAAGTTGATAATATTAAAAAGTTGGGTGCAGTTTTTTTTAACGTTTTTATAAAAACCTTTCTTAGACCTTTCTTAATACAATTAAAAATGTATTGTATTATGTTTCTTAAGGTTTTTTTTCAAAAAAATCTGTATTACGTCTTTTATAGAAGTGTGTGAAGGCTTATTCAATTTTTTTTAAAGAAAGAGATGTTTAAAAAAAAAAAGGGGAGTATTACTTTTTTTCAAAGTAGTTTTACGTTTCTTTTCCTTTAACTTTTAAAGTTTAGAATTATTAAGTTTTTTAAAGCTTTAATAAGTTTTTTTTAGTTCTTAAGTCTTAAGTTTTATAGTATTAAACATTAGTAAGGCTTATTATTATTATTTTTTAAATCATATTTGTTAGCAAGATTTAATATAAGTACTTTAATTTTTTTTATTATGATTCCTTCATTAACGACTTTATTAGTTTTTTTTTTTTTTTTTTTTTAATTTATTGGTCTTATATCAAAGTTATAAAATCAATTTATAACTTAAAAATCTGACCTTTAATAATTATTTATAAATTTTCTTTTCTTTTCTTTCTTCAATCATTTCATATCATTAGGGATCCTAATTATAGTTAATTAGATTCCTGTATCATTTTTTATATTTTTTTAACATTATAATTATTTAATCATTATAAAACATCTCTGCATTATTCTTTTTTGTTTCAGATTAATCATTGTTCCAACGTTTCTTTGCAGGGTTGTATCATTTTTCCAGAAGCTTATTCATAGTTTTATTAGCAACTTTCTTTAATTCAAGTTAACGTATAAGTCATATTTCTATTAGGGGGGACATTTTTTTTCATAAAGATGTCAACCTTAATTCCAGAAATTAAACTTAATCATACTAATTATCATTCTTGGAAAACACACGTTTCATTTATTTTTCGTTTTAAACACCTGTTCGAGATAGCCATTGATCCTTCTGTTGAACCTGGTTCAGCGGCTACCCAAGATGAAAAAGATACTTGGAAACTTAAAAATGAAGAATCTTTAGGTTTAATTGGTATTTCCATTATTCCAGATTTATATGTTTTAATTGCACATTGTTCAAAAGCCCATGACGCCTGGTCAATTTTAAAAACCAAATATGATAGTGCAGATGAATCACGCAAAATGCAGTTGCAGGATCAACTTGAAGATCTCAGGTATACATATTTTAAGACCATGGATGAATTTTTGTTAAAATTTGAGTCTATTAAAAGTCAACTTGTTGCTTTAGGTGTTCAGTTAGATGACATTCACCTAATTCATATTATTCTTAAAAAGTGTCTTCCTAGACAGTTTCAACAGTTTATAACTAATATTCACGCACAACTTGCTATTCCTACATTAATTGCTCAGTTAACTTATTTTATTTTTCAAAATTTATTAAGATAGGAAGAAGCTAAGCTAATTCAATTTGGTACTCTTAAATCAATTGAACATGCATTTATGTCTCGAAATTCAAATAGTAATAACTTTAGTTCAAATAATAATCATTATCATAATAATCACAATCACTAGAATAATAATTCTAATAATTCCAATAATACATCTAATGTCAAGCATAAAAATAATCACAATAACCATAACAATCATCATAATCACAATCGCAATAATAATAATAATAATCAAAGGAATCATTCAAATTCCAAACCCCATTGTACTTATTGTGGGAAAGATGGTCATGTAATTAATAATTGTTTTAAAAAACAAAAAGATAAGCGACCTATCAATAACAATAATCAACACTCTCATCCATCCCGTCATGCTTTTACTGTTAGTTATAATGTTCCTAAAAATTTAGAATGGATTATTGATACTGGCATGTCTCAACATGTTACTTATCATAAAGAAGTGTTTGATTCTTTAAAACCCGATCCTTCTAATATTCAGTTTCAATTAGCTGATAATCATAGTTGTAAAGTTGAAGGATTTGAGAATGTTAGTATTCCAAATGAAAAATTACATATGTCCTTTATGTTCCTGAGTTGAAATACAATCTTCTTTCTATTGTTAAATTATATCAAGATTATAAAATTAAATTTTATAAGGATATGTGCTATGTTATTGATCCTAACACTAATGAAGTTGTTGCTAATGCTAGGTTAGGCCATGATAATTTATTTCAATTTTTTGGGTTCACCTCTTCAAGAAACTCTCTGCACAAATATATTGTTTTTAATATTGACCAACCTCCTTCTCTAAACCCTACTCCTCATATATCTACCTTTATTCCTCCTATTCTTTCTTACAATGGTAATGATACATTTTTAGATCATGGTAATAATGCTACTGTTGATAATGGTAATCAAGCTAATGCTGAAACAAATGGTACATGCATACATCATGACTCTTCCTCCAGTGATAAATCTGTTAAGAGAAAAACTAAATGGTTTAAAAAATTACTTACTAAACGAGATCAATTTCTAGAATGGGTGGACTTCAACCTAGGAGGATTAATTACTGCAAATATTTTTTGATGTTAATGATTCTCTTTCATCATCTTTGACATTTCTCTTTAGTATGTTTCCTAGAAATGATGTTCTATATATAATCTTAATTGTCTTTGCATGATTTCATACCACAATCTTTTAGGTATATTTATTCATGTGTATATATGGGGGCCCATATATATATCCTGATAAATATACAAATTATTGTGTTTTTGTGACTTGTCACTTATTAGTGCATTCTTATATATTTCACATTTGTAATTTTTTTTTGAGCTATTTCTTATTCCTTGAGATTATGAGTTATTATACACTATTTCCTTCATCATTTATTTTGTTTTCTTGATTGGCATATAAGTGCAGTATATGCTTTTCTAGCATCATTCTATTACCATATTGGCACTTTATGGTCTATACCATTTATTCTTGGAGTTTTCCTCCAATTTCAGTTAATCTGACCCATCTTGAAGGCATTTTACTCTTATTTGAAGGCAATCTATTGTTAATACTCATACTCCTTCCCTTTGGTATCTTTGAAATCATTTCATATAATGTTATGCATACTTCATTGCTTAAATCATGAGTCGTGCAGGTTATGGATTGATCACCCATTAACTTGCAGTGAAATGACTTATTACTAGACTGTCTATATCCACATGATTGATGCATTGTTGATGTTGGGCTCATTATTTGGCCTTGTCTATGGTAATTTGTGCCTTCTATATTCCTTTCTTGAGAGCTTTGATAACATATTATTTCTTTGAAGAATATGATTTATCTTGATTACTTTACATTTATATTTACCACTCTATTTCAATTTACTCCATGAGAAATTTTCTAACTTGAATATACGATAAAATTCTCCTTGTGGATAGTTGCCTTGTTTCTTGTTTCCATGTTTTAGGTAATACATCATGGCACATACAAGACCTCTTGAAGATGTATCACACTTGAAGGACTATCCACTTCTCTTGGCTCTCCAACAATGTACCCATGCTAATACGAGACCTCTTGCATGATTGAAGATATTTCAAAAAAATCAAGTTGTACTATTGTAAATTGGGTTTAACTCCCTTTGATGTAAGCTCCCCAAGTAAATATTTAGGGGGGATGTTACAAATATTAATCTTTCCTTGGATGTATTTAATTGGGATATTCCAAGGATCCTTAAATTTAGTTTGTCCTATTGTACACATGTGGAGGACATGTCATTATTTGTCCTTTATTCCACATGTGAGGACAACTCATTTTTACAATTCCTTTATTAATGAATTTAGTTTATCCTCCTTAAGAGGATTGTGACACATTGCACATACCTATTATGAATGTGGCATTCATAGAAATGGGAGTTAAACATGTGAACACATGCAACTCCTTTCTCATCTCTTTAAAAGAGATGCTCCTCTTTCTTTCTTCTTTACACATCACCTTGATGTTATTGTATTGAGCTATTTTGTTCCACCACTTTCTCTCTCTCTTCTCTAAGCATTTGCCTTCATTCATAATACTCACAAGGGGTTTTTTTTGCTTTCCCCTTATAAGTCCTTGTCTCCATTGTTGAACCATCTTGGTGTGTGCTCTTGGATTTTTCTTATCTCATGGTAACATTGTTTCACACTTAACTTACTTGGATTGTTTTCCTTCCTTGCTCAATCTTATCATTTCTTACATTAACTATGGAAAAGGATAAATATAACATTGCCAAACTAAGGCTTTTCTTTTCCACTTAATTGTGACACTTATCTATACAGAGGTACTCAGTATCAAAGGAATACTTGTAGAGATCTTTACAACTATAAAAATAATTAGATAGATTCTTATGATGGTTTTATTAACTATGGAAAAGGATAAATATAACATTGCAAAACTAAGTGTTTTCTTTTCCTCTTTATTTCGTTACTCTAGAAGATTAGTTTTTGATAAATTAATAAGAAACCAAAATAGGAATTGCCATGTACTCAATATCAATGGAATACTTGTAGTGATCTTCATAACTATAAAAATAATTAGAAAAACCCTAATTTTCTTATACCATTTCATACCTTCAAGGGAAATCCCACTCAGTCTGGCAATGACATCTTTATTAATCTCAAATGAAATCCCATTCAAAATAACACACTAGTCATCCCATGAGTTAATAAATTGCATAGAGATATTCTTATCATGCCTCTCAATGCATTTCATGAAAGAAATAGAAATCCCTTTGTGTAGATAAGTCCAAGCCACTTCACTATTTTTAAGGTTCTCACCAATCTCACTTGGCTCAATATGAATTTATTCCCACCCATATTAGCACTCACTCGTAAATCCACAACTAGTTCCTTAGAGGAACAACATAACCTTTCCTTCACTAGCTTAAAACACCCAACACTTGATAAAGAAATCCATCATCTGCTACTCAAAAATAAAACAAATCCTTAAAAAATTAAAAGCTAAGAAAAAGAAGCCAAGATCACAAATATCATTTGCATGTGCATAGATCAAAATCAACAAGGACCAATAACTCCTACTGGTATGTCTCCATAAAGGGAAATAATGTCATCTTATTTCAAAAATCCTCAACTCATTATAATTCATAGAGTCTATATTTTCTTTTATAGAAAAATCACATCAAATCCATCGTTGAAGAGTGGGCCACCTTTTCAAATAATAAAGATAGTTAAAAATATAATATATGGCAATGATAATTTTAATAACTTCATTCAAATTTAAAATGTACTTTTCATGCACCCAAATGTTGGCCATCCCAAAAAAGCCCCTACCAAGGTGCCATGTGTGAGAGAGGTGTTTTGACCACATAAATTAAAATGTTCACTCATTATAATATTTTGAATAGAGTCCAATATTTTTTCCATGTTTATCCAAAGTTGTATGCCCATGGTGTAATGATCATACATCTAAAGAGAATCTACCACTTGGTTCCCCTCACTATGAATATGGTGAATGATTACATTATGTAATTGACTAATTTAGGCCTTTATGTCACTAAAAATGTTATCCAATCTCCAACCAACATTTATACATCCCCTAAAAACCTCAATGATTAGTTGTGAGTCACCTTCCACCACCATTTGAGGCAATCCCATAGAGATAGAATTTTTAATTCCCCAGAACAAACCCATGGATTTTTCTACATTACTAGAGTTCATCCTGCATCTTCTTGCATAGGCCAACACAGGATTACATTGGTCATTCCTTATGACTCCCCTAACCACTACAACACCATTATGGATTAACCATGAAAGTTAAGTTTGAACCAAGATGGGATGGGGGTTTCCATTTAACAAGCTTCTTGTCCATAAGCTTATAATTACCAAATCTAGAGACAATGGGGAGAGTTAATAGCCACAACCTAATCCCCACTGAAGGGATATTTGATCTCCAATTAGGGAAGAATTCCTTAATGAGATTCATCTCAATGTCAAGAGTGACAATAGGGGGAAGCCTTTATCTCTAAAAATACAATTGTTCCTTTCTTTCTAAAGTTTCTAGCAGACATAAGGTGGGATAATTTTCCACAGGGTCCTAAGGAGGGGGTGACCAAATGGGAAACTCCAATTATATATAAATGATTGGATATCATAATTGAAAACCCAAACCAAACCAAACATGTTCATAATTCACTTCTTTACTACTTTGGCATGAGTATAGTGAATGAGAAGGTGACAAATGGTTTCCTTCTCCTACTTACACAAAACATACTAGTTGACAAGTTGAAACCATCTTATTTTAAGATTATCAATAGTGAGAATATTTTCATGAAGCATAGTCCACCAAAACAAGTTAATATTTGGAAGGATACAACTATTCCAAACATTTTTCCACATCTAAGCACCAATCTAGGAATGTAGGGGTACAAATCCTCTCAATGATAGTCTAAAGCTCCTCCACAGCCCTAATCATATTTTGATCATGAACATTAATAAATGACTTATGCCAATTTCCATTGTTATCTACATAATTGTCCAACCTTCATCCATATATAGAGTTACAAAAATGTTTAATAGGATTGAAGCAACAATGACTAAGGACTTGGTATCCTAACCAATTATCTTCCCAAAATCTGATATTGCCTCCATTCTTAACAATCCATCTCACATCCTTCCTTACAAGCTTCTAGCTCTTAGTTATTTTGTACCAGATTCTAGAACCAATAGGAAAATCATTATTTAATATTTCTTGGGAGAAGAAGGTGTCCTTCAAATATTTATCCCATAACATCTTCTTATTTTTGGAGGATCATTATATATGTTATTGCATCAACATGCCTTATTGGCATATGTCTTCTAGAATGTAACCCCCTCTCTTATAACATAATTCATGAAGGGATATATCCCATATCCATTTATTAATATAATAATTTATTATTTAAACACACACACACACACACACACACACACACACACACACACACACACAGGAGTTATATATGGAGTTATCTTAGCCAGGGAGGATAAACACAAGACAAAAATTATACCATTGGTAATATTAGTCATGAAAAATTTTAAGGATATCCCTGATTAGAGATTTCCATCATTTTTATATTACATATAATATCAAGAGTATTGGTCTTCAGAATATATGATATTCACCAAAACCCTAAGTAATGGCCTTTAAAATATCAACACCTGATATTCACCATGTACTCAATAAAGCAATGATCTTCAAAATATCAACACATGATATTCACCATTTTGATACATATGAGTATTGGTCTAAAAAATATCAACATATGATATTTACCAAATAATCTTTGAGTAATGGTCTCTAGAATGAGATGCAAGATATTCAACAAGTACTGTGAGCAATGGCATCTAGAACATCAAGTTGTATGATATTCACCATATACTATATGTAATGGCTTGTAGAACATTAATTTCCATAATATTCACCATGTACTAAAAAACGTGTATAAGGTATGTGCACATGTATTATAATAATTCTTATGATATAAACATCCACCATGCAAAGTATAGTCTATTATGATATTGATGTAGGAGCATCCTGGGTGTAAGGGAAATCTTGTATCACCCAAAAATATTTTAATTTTCAGCATTTTCTATTTTAATTAGGACTAGTAAATAGGGGGGTTACCATTTCTAGGAACTTACTATTTTTAGTAAGTTTTTCATATGAGCTCATAATGTCCTAATTCTAGAGGTTGATATTCATATGGATATATTAGCCTACTAGTTGAAGCTCAGTGACATATCATGCATATTCATGGATTTATTGCAGATTTTTGGTTTACAATTTTGCTATATAAGTTTTAGGCTCATTGTTGGAGGCATTAAAGTGCCTAGATGAGGCCCAAAAAATCAATGGATGGGCACTTGTACAGATTTGATTCTATAGACTAGGAGTTGGGGTTTCCAAAAAGTGTTTATAATAGTCAATCAGAGAAATGGTTCAAGAGTTATGGTCTTCCAAAGATGGGCCAATCAAAACATCCAAAATAAGTGTCAAATGTGTGTTTGGCTGATTTTATATGTATTGTTAGGGTCTGTTAGCCTTAGGTATTAAGCTTGAATATCTAGAACCTTCCTAGGTGACATAAATTTCCTATTTAAGAAATGCCCAAACATTGTCTAGGACAACTTTGGGTGATAGTTCACAACTTTCTCTTGTAGATTACTATAATGGAGGTGCCCATGTGGGTGTAGCATATTGTAATTGTGAATTTTTTAATTCTACATTTGCAGTGATAATAAGCCCATACTTTGTTCTTCCCATTGCTGTTATTTTTTTTTCTATTATGTTGTATGGTTTTAAGGGGAGCACACTTCATCAAGTGGTATCAGAGCTAGAGTTCTTGAGTGTGTGGATAGATTGCTGACTATGAGGTAGTTCGCATGAGGACTGTGGTTTGGGATTAGCATGTAGATAGATCACCAATTGTGAGGTAGTTTGCACTAGGGTTTCAATGGAAGTGTGAAAATGCCTCCACGAAGAGAGCATGGTGGAAGAGTTAAAGGTGTTACACCTGAGGATTTTAGAACCCTTTAGAGCCAAATACAAGCAATGCAAGAAAAAATGCATAGACGAATGAATCTTTCCATAGGAGATGATGAAAGAAAAGATGAAAGAGAAGAAGGAAACACGGACCCAGATGGAGTAGAGGAATTTTTAAACCTAGAGGAGGCAAAGCTTTTTAAAGCCATTTCTAGTATTGGAAAAAGACCTAAGTTTGATGTTCCCACTTTTTTGGGAAATCTCAACCTAGAGGAATTGATCAACTAGATCAATGAATTGGATGAGTACTTCAAATATGAAGATATTGAAGATCTATATAGGTTCAAGTTTGCAAGGGCCAAACTAAAGGGTCATGCAAAGATTTGGTGGTAGGAGATCTAGTTGGATTGAAATAGAAGAGGTAGAAAAATCACCACATGGGATTGGATGTTAGATAAAATGAAGGGACAATTCATTCTTGTGGATTATGAGCTTGATCTTTTTAATAAAATGCAAGGCTTGGAGAAAGCAAGAAAATTTGTTCAATAGTATACTGAAGAGTTTTACCAAGTTCTCATTAGAATGGGCCATGCAGAAGTAGATAAGGAGAAAGTAGCCCGTTAACTTAATGGGTTAAGGTCAAGCATTTAGGATGAGCTGAGTCTAGTTTGAGTGACAAGTATTGAGGAGGTATACTAGATTTTCCCTAAGAGTTGAGGAGAAAATGAGAAAAAAGTTTGACAACAAGAATAGTGGAAGAGGTCGTGGTGGAAGATCTAGAGGATGACATTATGGAGGCCGAAATGATGATCAGAAGAACAAGGATAGGGATAGTAGTAGCAATCAAAACCATAGAGGAAACAATTTCAATCATTTCCATGATTAGAAAAATAGATATCAGAGAGGAAGAGGCAGAGGACAAGGACTTGGAAGAGGAGGCTTATGTGGGAAATGTTTTCACCATGGAGAAAAAGGGCATAAAAATTTTGAATTTTTCCAACACCAAGGAAGGATAGATCAAATAATAGAAGGCTAGGCTAGAGTTACCCATGTTGATGAAGATGCCAGATCATCACATTTTGAAGATGCTAAAAGATGAGAAGTCCTTGTGAGTAGAACAATCCTACTTAGTGGTGAGAATGAACTTCATCAAAGGAGCTTGTTTAACACAAGGTGCAGATGTGAAGATAAGTGTTGTGATGTGATAATTGATGGTGGAAGTACTGACAATCTGGTGTCAGAAATTAAGGTCACAAAGTTGAAGCTGAAAAGACATAAATATCCATGCCCATACCATATTGCTTGGGTGCAAGATGACCACAAGGTCATGGTTAGTGAGCTATGCTTAGAGAAATTAAAGATTGGAAGCTACCAAGATGAGGTACTTTGTGATATCATACCTATGGACATATGTTATATGTTGCTAGGTAGGTCATGGCAGTTTGACAGGCATGCTATACATTATGAGCTAGAAAATACCTACACTATGACAAAGGATGGGGTGAAACATAAGTTGAAGTCACCGAAGGAGAAATAATAAAAGGCATGTAGTGCTACAAAAATATGTTTCATTGATGGAAATGAGTTTCTCCAAGGTACAAAGCATTAGCATATGCATTTTTCTATAATTCCAAATGATGGTAAAGAAGTAGAGGAAGTACCTAGATAAGTTACAGATATGTTGGGAGAATTTTTGATATTATGTCAGATAATATACTTGATAGATTACCCCAAATGAGGAAGATTAGTCACCAGATGAATTTGATTCCAGGGGCCAATTTTCCAAACAAGGCAGTACACAAAATGACACTTGTAAAAAGTGAAGAGTTGAGTAGACAAGTTCATGAGTTGTCACAAAAGGGGTTACTTCAAGAGAGTCCAAGTCCATGTGCTATACCAATAGCATTATCACCAAAAAAGAATGGAGGATGTGAATAGATTCTTGTGCTATTAACAAGATCACAATCAAGTACATATTTCCATTTCCAAAGATGGATAATATCATGGACTATTTGAGTGGGGCTGAGTATTTCACAAAAATAGATCTGAAGAGTGTATATCATTAGATTCATATTAGAGATGGTGATGAGTGGAAGGCTTCTTTCAAGAAAAGGGAAGGACTACACAAATGGTTAGTCGTGCCTTTTGTGCTAACCAATGCACCAGACACTTTCATGAGGGTCATGAATGAGGTACTAAAGGAGTTTCTTGGTAATTTTGTCATTGTTTACCTAAGAGGATATTTTATTCTTTCATAAGAAATTGGAGGAGCATTTGATGCATATCTGAAAGGTGTTTGATAAGTTGAGGGAATAAAAGTTATTGATAAACCTGACGAAGTGCAATTTTGTGAAGAAAGAGTTAATGTACCTAGGATTTGTAGTCTTAGCAGAAGGTCTAAAAATAGACTTGGAGAAAGTGAAGGCTGTCCTTGAATGGCCTACTCGAAAGAGTGCTACAGAGGTAAGATATTTTCATGGACTGGCTAGTTTTTATAGAAATTTCAAAAGAGGTTTTAGCAGTTTTTGTGGACCCTTGACTAAAACAATGAGAAGGGATAGGAAATAATTAAAGTGGACTATAGGAGCAGATAAGAGTTTTAATCTATTGAAATAGAAAGTTATAGAGAAGCCTATTTTAACACTTCCAGATTTTAACAAGTTTTTTCAAGTAGATTCTAATGCAAGTGGTACTGCAATAGGAGCTATTTTGAGCCAAGAAGGTAGACTCATTACTTACTTTAGTGCGAAATTGAATGATGTCAAAAGAAAATATTCTATTTATGATTAGGAATTTTATACTATAATTCAAGCATTGAAGAAGTGGAGACACTATGTTCTTCCTGAGGAGTTTGTGTTCTCTATTGATCATCAAGCTTTGCAATATTTGAATAGTCAAGGAGAATTAAACCAAAGTCATTTGAAGTGGTTTGAGTTTTTGTAGAGTTATACATTTGTTTTGGAACACATGAGTGGAAAGTCTAATAGAGTTGTAGATGCTCTTAGTAGAAGAGAACTTTTACTAACAAAAATGTAGATTAAGGTGGTTGGGTTCAAGGAACTCAATAATTTATATCCAAAGGATCCTAATTTGAGTGAAGCTTCGAAGGCTTCTACATAAGCTATTATTCTTGATAAGACAAAGTGGTTGGATTTCATAATCCAAGATGGTATGTTGTTCAAAGGAAGTTAGTTGTGCATTCCAAGAAGTTCAATGAGAGAGAATCTCATCAAGGAGAAACATAGTGGAGCTTTGGCTAGAGACTTTGGTAGAGATAAAATTATTGCTAGCCATAGTTGTAGCAAGATATGAAGAAATTTGTACAGAGTTTCTAACTATGTGAGATGGTGAAAGGAATGAAGCAGAATACAAGGTTGTATTGGCCATTACTTTACTAGAGAAGCCATGAGAGGATGTCAACATGGATTTTTGTGTTGGTTGATAGGTTTTTGAAGATGACACATTTCATTCCTTGCAAGAAGACTAGTGATGCTAGTGGTGAGACTACATGGTTTGCCAAAGAGTAAATTTTATATTGAGATACGAAGTTTTTTGGGTATTTTTGGCATACATTGTGGAAGAAATTCAAGAAAAATTTAAAGTTCAACTCATCACATCATCCACAGAGTGATGGGCAGACAGAAGTTGTGAATTAGAGTTTGGGAAATTTGCTAAGATGTTTGGTTGGAGGCAAGCCAAAAGGATGAGATATGATTTTTCCATAGGAAAAATTTGCATATAATATTTTTGTCAATAGGAGTACTAGAAAATTAACATTCTAGATTGTATATGTGAGTAGTCCTAGAAATGCTTCTAAATTACAATAGTTGGATAAAGGAGAGATAAGTAGTGTTAAAGTAGAAGAATTTGCTAAATATTTGAAGAACATGCATGAGGAGGTGAGGAAGTACATTATAAAGCTGAATATACACTACAAAGCTAAGGTAGACGTGAAAAGGAGGTATAAGGAATTTCAAATCAGAGATGAAGTCATGGTTCATTTGAGAAAGGAGCATTTTCCAGTGGGTATGTCTAATAAGATGAAGATGAAGAAGTTTGGACTATGCAAGATAGTAAAAATGAATGATTCTGGAAATGCCTATGAAATGGAGTTGCCTACTGAATTGAATATTTCACCAGTATTTAACATTTAATATTTGACAACATATTATGAAGGAGGTAATGGAGATGAAGTTGTAAAAGTGCAATGGATTATTCCAACAACTAGTTCGGTTAGAAAAGAGATTGAGGAGATAGTGGACAGTCATGTTGGAAAATGTACAAGGAACAAAATTTATGAAGAATTCCTGGTCAAATGGAAAGGAAGACTAGTAAAGGATTCATCATGGCTAGCAAAGGAGGAGGTTAATCATCTTGGTTTTCCTTTGAACACCTAAGACATGACAGAGTCACTCCTCAAATTACCCTGGGTGTCTAATGCGGGAGCATCCTGGGTGTAAGGGCAATCTTACATCGCCCAAAAAAAAAATTTTTTCCAACCTTTTTCTATTTTGATTAGGACTAGTAGACCAGGGGGTTACTATTTTTGGGAACTTACTATTTTTAATAAGTTTTTCATATGAGCTTAGAATGTCCTAATTTCAGAGGTGGATATTCATCTTGGATATATTAGCCCACCAATTGAAGCTTAGTACCATATCATGCATATTCATGGATTTATTGCAAATTTTTGGTTTGCAATTTTGTATATAAAATTCAAGCTCATTATTGGAGGCCTTAAAGTTCTTGGATGAGGCTTGAAAAATTGATAGATGGGCACTTTTAGATCTGGGCATGTAGGTTAAGAGTCGGGGTTTATAAAAGTGGTTATAATAGCCAATTAGAGCAATAGTTTGAGAGTTATGGTCTTCTGAAGTTGGGCAAACCAAAATGTCCAAAATAAATTTTAAAGGTGTATTTGGCCAACTTTATATGTATTGTTAGGTTTTTTCAGCCTTGTGTATTAAGTTTGAATGTCTAGAACCTTCCCGAGTGACATAAATTGCCTATTTAAGAAATGCCCAAACACTGTCTAGGTTAACTCTGGGTGATAATTCATAGCTTTTTCTTGCAAATTATTATAATGAAGATTCCCATGTGGGTTAGCATATTGTAATCGTAGATTTTGTAATTTCATGTTTGCAATGATAATAAGAAGCCCATATTTTGTTCTTGCAAATATTGTTGTTTCTTTGTTTCTATTATATTGTATGGTTTTAAGGGGAGCACCCTTCATCAAATATGCATAGGCATTGTAAGATATCCATCATAATGGAAAATTAAGGTGAAGGTGTAAGATTGTCACCTTTCAATAATTTTTGCAGATACAAGTGACAACATTGGGAAGTTGCCACTTCCTCATGATGTACACATAGGGTAAGCCCATTAAACCACACAATCAAATAGATGATACCAAAAGTTTGCATGAATTCAAAACTCCATCTAATTTTTATATGATCAAGATCTTCAAAAAATCAACTAATCATATCCTCTATCTGCTCCTTCACATGGATGTGTCATAATCCCTTTCAATTTGATATCAATCTCTCCTTCCTTTTTCTACAATAACATTCTCAGAGGAAAAGATCAAGTCACAACTCTCTTATAGTATTAAAGAAAAAGAGAGAGACTAATATAATACTCATGAATAATAAATAATTATATGTACATCATCGTTCTGAATGGAAGATGCTTCAAATCCTTTACTCAACTCCAATGGCATTTCAATACTACTCTTTATTTCTTCATTATATATTCTTATACATTTTAACATCCACAGCTATTCATTGAGAAGACACTCTCTATAACCACTCGACATGATCAACCACATGAGTATCTCCTTATTAACCAATCATTGTGGGTCCACCTTTCCAATGTGGCCACCCACTAAGAATGGAAGTTATATGCTTTCAATTTTTCTTTATTTCCCTTGTTTAAATTTATCTTTATTAAATCACTCTATATCTTGAGTTGACCATGATTATCAAATTTCTCCAACATCACTTTGATGATTAACCAATAACATTTTTTATTTTCTAAGTATGTATTATAACTAGGGGTGGGGGGAGATATGGATGGATGTGTCTTCAATACCCCTTCTCTCTTGGTATCAGTTGATATAATTTTATCTCATTCAATTCCTTGTGGTGATCTCCTCAAACGCACTTATTTATTTTATCAGGTGACTAAGAATTGAGTCAAACTTGCATGTGATATTTACCCATGAAGGTAAGAAGTGTTTCTTACTAAATTATTGCTCTTCATATTTTTTGTATCACCTAATCTAGTACTTCAACATGAATACTAACTATTAAATGAGAGTATTAACAATACTAAACAAGTTAACACCTAAGATAGAACTAATGATTATCACCACAAAAGGAGGCAAACCAAGAATGGTAGGTTCCTAATGGTATAACCCATGATGAAATCGATTTGTCCTTGATAGGTAGATATGTGTGCTCATGATTATGCTCAAGCTTCAAGTGAATGAATGGTGTACATGAAGGATGGTTTCAAATATGGAGTCATGGAGGTATTTCAGCATTATAATAGTTTTTTGGTAGTTTTCAAGCTCTCAAAATAGCATTATAACATTACATGAAATGTTGATGATTTTTGTGAAGGGGGAGGGTTCTATTTATAGGCCAAGGGGTAGAGAGATGGATGATCAAGAAGCAAGGATGATAAGATGGTGAGGGAGGGTCAAGATGCACTCAAAAGGAAGCCCATGGATTTTGCTTGTTTAGCATCAATAGGAGAGTGACATTCACAAGGAGGATGAGTGTGAGAGCATAGGATATGGATTGATCAAAGGATTAATGAGGGAGGTTGACTATGTAAGAGGTATGTAAGATTCATTAAGGGAGGTGTAAGAGGTGTAAGAGTCATTAATGAGGATTTAAGAGGTGTGGTTGAGTTTGTTGACTTTGGCTTGGGATAGCAAGTCTTAACCCTTACTTAAATTTGTGCACACGTTTAGGAAGGGGTTTAGGATTAGCTTAGAAGGGGGGTTACGGGTAAGTGATTTAGCTTTGATGGGATGGGTTATTTAGGTGGCTAAGTGAGGTTAGTATGGGTGAATGAGTTAAATTAGGGGTTAGGATAGGATTTAAGGAGGCTTTTAGGATTTTAGATATTTTACTAAATGATTTATTTAATAAAATGGGGGGTATGGAATTAAATTGAATAGATTTGAGGATTTATTCAATTTAATAGGGATTTAATTGATAAATTTATTTTGGGTTATCATTTGATTTTATCAATTGGACTATAGTTAATTAAATAAATTAATTAACTACGGGATGATGATTAATTAATTAAATAGTAAATATTCAATCAATAATGTCCTAGGAGATGACTAAATACAATTACCTATTGATGTAATCAGATTTAGGTGTCTACATTTTGCCCCTCTCTAACATAGTGTTGAAACAACATTATTTCAAAGAAGTTCAAATATAAACGATGCAAAGAAGACTTTTTGAAGCAACATTGTTACCCCAATCTTAGATAGAAGGGAAGAGAATGGACTATATGATGCCCCCTCAAGAAGGTGGTAGGGAGAGAAGGCAAGGTCTAATAGCTTCTTGAAAAGTACAAGAATCAAGGGCAAGTAGGAGGACTGAGAGTGGCTAAAAGAGGGGATTTGAGGAAGCTCATAATCTCACTAGGGGAGAATGGTACAAAGGAAAACCTTGTGCACAAGGATAACCAAGGGGTAAAAACACTGGTTATGGGGGAGGGGGGGGGTTTGATCAACTACTTAAATTGAACCCAGTGGAACAATTTTTAAGATGGTAGGGTTGGGGAGAGTATGATTCTAGGATAATAATTAGTGAAGCCTATGATTATGATTGATGCAGGAGAAATGATTTTTATTGAGGTAGGAGATATGATTATGATAGATGTAGGATCTATGGTTAGGATAGATGTAGGAGCTATGATTATGATTGATGCAAGAGATATGATTATGATTGATGCATGATCGATGATTAAGATGGATGCAAGATTGGATACTATATGATTAATAGATTGGTTGGATCATGATTGTAGGATTGATTGGATGGGATGGTTGGATAGGATGGTATTCTTGGATAGAATGTGATGTTTTTGGATAGGATGAGATGTTTTTGGATAGGATGAGATGTTTTGATACGATGGGATGCTTTGGATAGGATGTCATGTTTGGATAGGATGGGATGTTTAGCTAGGATAGGATGTGTTGATAGGATGAGATGCTTAGCTATGATAGGATGGGATGTTTCGATAAGATGGGATGCTTAGCTATGATAGGATGGAATGTTTTTGGATAGGATGTGATGTTTTTGTATAGGATGAGATGATTTTGGATAGGATGTGATGTTTTGAAGTAATCGATTGAAGCTTGAGTGTGGGGGTGTTCCAAAGGGGAGCACCACCATGTAGTTGAGCACATATTTTGATATAGGAATATTGAAGATATGCCAAGGTTACTAAGAACATCAAGGCCCTTGTACCAATATTATAGAGGACTGACACAAAACAAACATGCAAGGATTACCCTAGCATCACACATGAATAAGAGAAGAATCAAAGTGGGAACAATATTGGGTAGCCCACAAGCAAAAAAAACAAAATATGAAAGACATGATCAAGACCTTGCATGTGAATTGCCCCATTCATCACACACCATGATATAAAAGATAGTGGTGACTTTGAGGAGGGAACAACCCAAATGTCTTGGAAGAGATAATTTAAGAACCAAATGTGAAATCCTAAAAAGAAAAATAAATTGAAAGAGAATGTAAATCCATAGAAAAGTTAACTTTTTCCAAAGAGATCAATAGGACTAGATACTGACGGACCAAGACTAGATGAGAGGAAGGATGCATCTTGCAAGGATCTATGGGTAATATCAAGCACTAGGATGAGCTAGGAAATCAAAAATTTGTGGGACAACATTTTGATGACAAGGGATCTTGTACAAGAATTTGCTAAAGCACCTATCCAAGAGAATTGCACTTTGCAATGAAGCATGAACTGATACTAAGAGATGATAGATATACAATGGGACCAAGTGGAGGACTAATGTGCAAGGTCTATACAACTAAAAGATCAAAGGATTTCCAAGGGATTATCATACAAAAGCTCAACATGATAGGATAGCAATGGGAAAGAAAAAGATGGAGAGATAGTGAATAAAAGCATTGGGATGAGGAGATTACTGGATAAAAAGCTTAGGATGATAAGATACAGGAAAAGCATGGGATAAGGAGATAGAGGAAAAGTATGGGATAATGAGATAGAGGAAAACTAGATGAGAAGATAGTTTGTGAAAAGCTTAAGATAGTGGGAGTAAGAAGCTTAGGATGAAGAGACAGTGAGATAAAATGGATTGATGGTAAGTAGGGTGATATGGATAACGAAATTATATTGTAATGACCCCTTTTTAGCTATATCTCAAGTTTCTCTCGGTTCTGATTTAAGAATTTCAGATATTCACTTTATATTTGGAAATTATGTGAAATTTGTAATTATCTCCAATCATTTAAATAATATACATATGTAAATATTTGATAATTTGTAAATGAGATAAATTATAATTTCCAAAACTCTCCTTATTACAATCAACTTAATATATTAATAGTTGAATGACTTTCAATATTCTCCCTTATCAATTGAATAGACTCAATAATAATAATGGATTCGATTGTTGTATTGAGTGTAGATGTAAACTTTAATGATCGGGCCTCATGTACTTGGGTTTGACATTATTTCGGACCTACGTACTATCTGACATGGCTGGACCCATATAGTAGATTGTAGATTCTTTGTAACTTATATGACTTTGATGCCTCGGACCTTTCTACCTTAATCACCTTAATAAGTGTGCAATGATTTCAATGTAGTTTCGTTATTCTTTCCTATTTTCCAGAATTAAGACTAATGTTATGTTTTTGTTTCTCCTTTGTATTCTTCCCCTTTTTATATTATCTGTTTCCACCTGCTGTGGATGGTGATTACTAGTATCACTTGCTCTTTGATCAGTGTACTTTAGTGATTACCTTCTTCTGCATGATTGCATATGCCTCGAGAAGATTCAATGTGGCTTCCCATCTGACCACATCCTTCAAAGTCCTCCCTCACTCTCATAAATAATGCTTGACTCAGTTAGAATAGATGTGATTGAGGGGACACGTCCCAATGTATATTTTATCAATTGCTTATAGAATGCGTTGTATTGCTTTTAATATAATTTATAAGAGTCATATTATATTATATATATATATATATATATATATAGCTTTTAATATAATTTATAAGAGTCATATTATATATATATATATATATATATATATATATATATATATATATATATATATATATATATATATATATATATATATATATATATATATATATATATATATATATATATATATATATATATATATATATATATATATATATATATATATATATATATATATATATATATATATATATATATATATATATATATATATATATATATATATATATGTATGTATGTATGTATGTATATATAGTTTAGTTTTGGTTAGCTTGTTTTGTATTTTATTAAATTTATATTTAAATGTCTATATGTAAATCTCATCGGCTAAATATTTATACTATATATTATTATGAATGATAATGAATAATATAAATAATTATGAATGATAATTTATGTTATTATAAATAACTTATTATGAATAATAATAATTTATATTATTAAAAATAGATCATAGATTTTTATCTATATCAATATTATTTCTTTTGGAAATAATCGATAATAGTAGATGAACTATCATTATATTTTATCCAATTATAATTATAGGTTTTTCTTTCAGAGGGGTCATGACTGTCCACCCCTATCGAATTTTCTTGTCCTCAAGCAATAAACATTTCCATATTTGTTTCACCTTATGTAATGAAATTGACTACTAGATCCCATTCAAATTTTTACTTGTAATATTACTTCATTCTATTTTATAAAAAGCCACATGTGTAGTATGCATTTGAATGCAAAGTATACACATGAATGTATGAAGACAAAAAGAAAGCACGAAGCATACACATTGATGCATGAAGACACAAAGTAGACACGATGTAGACACATTATACATAACTTTGATTAGATCCTAAAATTAATAATGCACAATGACTATACTTCTTTTTTAGGCTTATAAACCCTGCAACCACAAAATAAACATCAGTACATGCATATATATATATATAAAAACTTCAAAGAAATTTGAATGATAATAAGTTAATCCAAGCCAATTCTCCACTAAGCCCAAGAGTAGAACTTTGGCCCCCTTGGCCTTGGTGATAGGTGTTAGGCATCCACACAAGGTGGTCTACTTAGTGGATTTCTTGTTGGCTAGAAAGGTTCTTGTGAAAAGAAGTCATTACTATCTTTCCCTTAACTAGCACTACAATAGGGTGTCCTCCGCTAATTGCAGACTCCATAGGAAAGTGGTAGGATTCCCTTACTATCTTCCCCTTAACTAGTACTACAATAGGGTATCATAGTAGCTCTTCCCTGATTGTAGACTCCATAGGAAGGATAGATGCCCTTATAGTCTTTCCCTTAACTAGTACTACAATAAGGTGTCTTAATAGACCTTCCTTAATTTTAGACTCCATAGGAAAGTTAAATATGGTCTTTCCCTTAACTGATACTACAATAAGGTGTCTTAACAGACCTCCCTTAATTGTAGACCCCTATAGGAAAGTTAAATATGGCCTTTCCCTTAACTGATACTACAGTAAGGTGTCTTAACAGACCTCCCTTAATTGCAAACCCCATAGGAAAGTTAAATATGGTCTTTCCCTTAACTGATACTACAATAAGGTGTCTTAACAGACCTCCCTTAATTGCAAACCCCATAGGAAAGTTAAATATGACCTTTCCTTTAACTAATACTACAATAAGGTTTCTTAACGGACCTCCCTTAATTGCAGACCCCACGGGAAAGTTAAATATGGCTTTTTCCTTAATTGCAAACCCCATAGGAAAGTTATATAAAATAGGGTTTCTATATAGTCTTTCCCTTAACTAGTACTACAATAAGGTGTCTTATAGACCTTCCTTGATTATAGACTCCATAGGAAAGCTATTTGAAATCCCTTAAACTTTTATCAAATAATCAATTTTACACCTTTATGATTACATTAATTAAGAAAACTTAAAATTTCATATTTTTAAGTATGGTTGAACTTCCTTGAAGCTCCATCTATTCCCTTGATCATATCTCATCTTCTTCGGTGTTGTTCCTCCTAATTCTGGGTCGATTATTTCCTCTATTCTATGAACTTGACTTTTCTTTCTGCATTTATGTCCTAGTTCCCATGATTCCTTGCATTTGAAGCATAATTTCTTCCTTCTTAAGTCTTCTTGTTGTTTTTGAGCTTTCTCATCTTGGCATAGATGACCCTTTTCATAGTCCTCACCACAGTGAAAACATTTTCTTTTTGGGAGTTCTTGCTTGTGCTTTTCACTCATATCGTGGAATGGTTTGCTATGGTTGCTCAGAGGTTTACAACTTGGTGATGAAATTTCTAATCTCAAAGCTGTTTCAATGGCATCGTCAAGAGATGTTGGTTTAAGAGCACTAACCAACCCTCTTAGTGAATCTTTTAATCCTTCCATGAACAAGTAAGTGAGTCTATCATTATCTACTCCTGTAACTCTGACTGAGAGTTTTTGGAATCCGATTATATAACCTTCGACTGATCCTTGTTGCTTGATTTGAGTTAGCTTTCTAAAGTCTTCTTGAGAGTGTTTTCTATCAAACCTCTTAATGAGTTTTTGAGATAATTCTTCATAAGAAGTAATATTTTGGTGTCCCTGAGTGACAAGGCCATGATGCCATCAATCATATGTCGTGCCTTCTAGGTGAAGGATTGCAAATTGAAGTGCATCCTCTTCTGTCATTGGGCTAAGGGTAAGATAAGTGTTCAATTTTTGTATAAAGCATGTGCAGTGGTCTTTTCCAATCCATCAAAATTTGGAAGTGTTACTTTATTTACTTTGCTTTTAAGATCTTGATTTTGTGGTCTTCTTCTTCTCCTAGGAGTTTCTTGCCTATTGGCTTCACAAAATTCTCTAAATGTTACTAGCTCTCTAATTTCTAGTTCAAGACTGGCATAAGCCCTTGCATTCTCAATGACATTATTGGTTGTTCATCCCTCTCCTTCCATCGAGGGGTCCTCCTGAGGTAAGAAAGGGGGTTTGGGCACCTAAGATGATGAAGCTCCATTATTTTCTAAGTGGTTTGAACTTATGTCTCTTCCACTAGCATTGTTGTTTCTTAGATTGTTTATGGAATTTTCCATGTTTTGCAATGCTTGAAGGAGTGCTTGGTTTGATTTCTCCATCTGCTCTACTAGAGCTTGGTTTGTTTGTTCCATAATGTTCCTAAGTTTGTTAGATATTTGTTCATTCATCTTTGCTCCTCTTGTCATTTACTATATTTTCAAGATGGCAGGATCAGACTCTGATACCAATTGTAATGACCCCTTTTTAGCTATATCTCAAGTTGCTCTTGGTTCCGATTTAAGAATTTCAAATATTCACTTTATATTTGGAAATTATGTGAAATTTGTAATTACCTCCAATCCTTTAAATAATATACATATGTACATATTTGATAATTTGTAAATGAGATAAATTATAATTTCCAAAACTCTCCTTATTACAATTAACTTAATATATTAATAGTTGAATGACTTTCAATATTCTCCCTTATCAATTAAATAGACTCAATAATAATAATGGATTTGATTGTTGTATTGAGTGTAGATGTAAAATTTAATGATCGGGCCTCATGTACTTGGGTTTGACACTATTTTGGACCTACTTACTGTCTGACATGGCTGGACCCATATAGTAGATTGTGGATTCTTTGTCACATATACAACTTTGACACCTCTGACCTTTCTACCTTAATCACCTTAATAAATGTGCAATGATTTCAATGTAGTTTCATTCATCTTTCCTATTTTCTAGAATTAAGACTGATGTTATGTTTTTGTTTCTCCTTTGTATTCTTCCCCTTTTTATATTATCTCTTTCCACCTGCTATGGATGGTGATTACTGGTATCACTTGCTCTTTGATTAGTGTACTTTAGTGATTACCTTCTTCCACGTAATTGCATATGCCTCGACAAGATTTGATGTGACTTCCCATCTGACCACGTCCTTCAAAGTCCTCCCTCAGTCTCATAAATAATGCTCGACTCGGTTAGAACAGATGTGATTGAGGGGACACGTCCCAATGTACATTTTATCAATTGCTTATAGAACGTGTTGTATTGCTTTTAATATAATTTATAAGAGTCATATTTTATTTTATATATATATATATATATATATATATGTATATATCATTTAGTTTTGGTTAGCTTGTTTTTTATTTTATTAAATTTATATTTAAATGTCTATATATAAATCTCATTGGCTAAATATGTATACTATATATTATTATGAATGATAATGAATAATATAAATAATTATGAATGATAATTTATGTTATTATAAATAACTTATTATGAATAATAATAATTTATATTATTAAAAATAGATCATAGATTTTTATCTATATCAATATTATTTCTTTTGGAAATAATAGATAATAGTATATGAACTATGAATATATTTTATCCAATTATAATTATAGGAGTTTCTTTAGGAGGGGTCATGTCAGATATACTTGAAGATAATGGGAGGGAAGGATGTATCCCAATGATGATGATGGGGGTGTGACCAAAGCATGTAACAAGGGTGGGAAGAAGATTTAGAATGTGATTGGATGAGTTAAAAAGATGTGCAATGAGATGGTGTAGTAGAGGGTAGATTTTTAGGAGCGTGATGATATGAATGAATGACATTAGGGGATATGGGGATAGCCTAGGGATAGATACCAATGAAAAGGGTTGTATTAGACCAAGGAAAGATGGAGAGATAGTGAGAAGTGCAAGGATACAAGAAAAGGGGATGACTGGTAGAAGGTTCAGGTAGAGGGATGTGAAAAGATCGAAGTTGGGAGATGAATGGTTTTGGTGATGACAAGATCAAAATAGGGCTAGCATAGGGGGATGGAAAGGTGGAAATGACATGATCTCTAAGGAATATAGTGCCCCCAGTTATATGTTATTCAAGAGGAGGTGTTATAAGGGGTAGGATAGGATAGAGGATTGGTCAACAAGAGGATGAGGGAGATAGATGGAACCTAGGAGGAGGAAAGGTGAATAAGTAGGGAAGATAGGGGATAATAATATTTGGTAGATGAGGATGATGGAGGGCTTATATGGATGAAAGGGTGGGTGGATAAAGGATATGTGGATACAAACTTTGATGGGGAACGAATGTCAAAAGGATGACCAAAAGTATGTATTTGGTGATGGACTTTATTTGTACCAAGATCTAAAGAAGGATGGCAGGTGAAATGGATAAGATGTGGTGGGTATGGTGGGATGAGATAGGTATGGTGGGTGATGAAAAGTGCTCCCAAGTGTGTAGAGCATTTGGATGGAGGGATTATGTGTTGTGGCATTCACAACACACACCCCATTCCTCACCAAGAATGGGGACCCCCTACTTTTTTTTTGACTCCCGAACTCATAGTTCAGGAGTCAAAAAAGAGAAAATTTAGTTTATAAGTTGCGTCAAAATAATCCCAAAAAAAAAAGGGTCCTAAACACATGCGCGAGTGCACTCAAGCCAAGTGCGCGACATGTACTGGTGTGTGCACAGAGGCATGCTGTGTACTTGGCCATGTGTGGCAGGGGTTATAAAAACCCCTTGCCCTTCTTCAAAACTCATTCACATTTCTTTTCTTTCTCATTGCAGTCATTGAACAAAGGTAAAACTCTAAGTGCCGCACATGACATAACATTTTTTTGGGCACCGCTCACATGAGCGGACATCGCGCACAGTGGATACAATTTTTGCATTGCTCATATAAGCAAGCGCCACACACCACATAATTTTTTTTGGTGCCACTCACATGAGTGGACATTGTGCATAGTGGATACATTTTTTGCACCATTCATAGGAGTGGGTGTCATAAATAGTATACATTTTTTGGGCACTGCACGTGGTATAAACACTTTGGCACTGCTCACATGATTGGGTGCCACACATAGGATACATCATTTAGGCATCGCTCATAAGAGAAAGCATCGCACGTGGTATAAACACTTTGGTGCCACTCACATGAGTAGGCACTATGCATGACTACATGTTGGCGCCGCTCACATAGCGAGCACCTCCCATAAGAACAAAAGCCTTTGTGTCAGTCGTATGATGAGTGTAGCATGCACATTCCCTTCATGGATGCCATATGCAAAATGCCATATGTGTTATGGTGCGCGCATGTCCTGCCCCTTTTTTCCTTTTTTCTATTTATTTGCATTTTGGTTTTGGTTTAAAATTTTAAAAAAAAATTAATTTTTTTAAAAAAATAATTCTTTAAAAAATAATAAACTAATTTTAAAAAGTTTTCAAATAAAAATGAATAGGTCCCTATGGGGGATTTTTTTTTTCCTCACTCACATTTTTTGCTATCTGGTGATTGATTGTGTTTTCTTTCTCATGATGCATAGGTAACACAAGCAGATGGCATCTACATTCAGATGAGTAGCGAAGCCAGTTGTTTACAAGTTTTAAGGTGTGACCCCAAAATCACGGTTACATGATGAGTATGTTGAGATCAAAGATACAAACCTCAAACACACAAACTTGGGAGAATTCCTAAGAGTTTGCAACAATTCGATAGAAAGGTCAACTTTGATGTCCGCATTGATCCATTCTAGATTAGTGAATGCAGCATCACATCTAGGGACTATACAGTCAGCTGAGTTGATTATGACCTTATCTTAGCATTTTTTTCCTAATGAAAGGGTGGTTAAGAGAATCACTAGAGAAGTGGTCTTAGATCTATGACCTAATAACATCAAGAGAGGTTTCCATCTGCCTAGAGCTGATAAGTTCATTAGACTCTTGTATGAAGTAGCTAAGAGATGGTACAAAGATCACCACCACAAGGCCATCGACATCATACATTCCTTATACTTCATTGAGAAGCCACCTTGGGGAAATACAATCAACAAAGTGGGTATGAATTGAGGATGCATGAAGGATGACATTGGATATTCAATCATTCTCCTGAACAGAGTCATGAGTTTTCCTGCAGTAGGTCATCTTGCTCCATTCATGGTCAGCTTCATCGAGACCATTAGACATGCAAAGATACCACTGGATTGGGCCACTACACTTAGTGAGAACTTGTGTGATTAGTTGTGGATGGTAAAGGACAAGAAGAAGTTCTATATGACTTCTTACATGGTGTATCTACTTGTAGCAAGGGCAACCAACTATCTCAAGTTGTACAAGAAGGGTAGTATGTAGGACCCTAATGCATGGCCATATATAGTTTATCCTCAGTTGGTGAAGAAGAAGCTCTCACTGAAAAGCAAGGAGTATAGAATTGGTGCCTTCACCTTTGCCATCATTCAATTCGTTTAAGGGGATTATGGGAAGAGATTGTCCAATGAAGCCAAGGCAGAGATCACAGCTCTCAGTGCATATTTCATCTAGTTCTAGACATTCACATATATTTAGGTAGGTGGTGCATCTATCAATCCAAAAAAACTCCCAAGGTACCTGAGTGACAATTTGGTCTTAATGGAAATATCCCAACAGATTAACTCAGCCTATGAGAGGATCAAAAGATAATAGAGACCTTGTTCGGATTGGCCATTGGTTGTTGGAGCATATCAGGTAAAGAGAAAATAGGATATCTCAACTTTCGAGTGGGAATGGGAAAACTATCCTCTCGAAGAATATAATTCTCCTTGACCATATTTTGAAAATGTTGGTAAAGTAGTAAACCTGGCAGGGAAAGACTTATATCATGAGGATGTCATTGAAGATCATTGGATGAATTCCACAGATGACTACGATGTCCACATCAAAGACTATTGTAGGATGACTTTGTATTTGGCAGAGAAGGCTCTCCACTTCACTATCCCTTATGAGATAAAGCTACAGGACTCACAAGAGCTATTGGATCCCCTATTCAATGTAGATAAAGTTGGTGAGAGACCCATTCTAAATCTAGAGATTGATAGAGAGGAAGGAGATGATATCAATCATCAAGCAAGACATGTCATTTTAATGACCAAGAGGATGATCAAGAAGCCTTTTCCACTTGATCCAGTCCTAGATTTAGTGATATTCCATGCACATGCTCACCTAGAAAAGGGTAAAGGGAGGAAAGTAACTATTCCAACCTTTGTGCTCAAGTCTCCTATCCAGCTAGAAATAGTCTACCAGCTTGATTAACCAGTGGGATACTACCACCCTCTAGAGAGGAAAGGAAAGAGGAAAAGAGCTTCTTCTTAGAGGATTTAGGTAGAGCATGTTGAAGAACAAGTCTCCTCCTAGAAATAAGAACCAAGTCCACAAGAATTCTAGGATGATGGAGCTACTCAAATCTAGGTTGAAATCCAATAGCCTCATGTCATGTCAAAACAACTAAAAGAGGGAGAGATTCTAGAGACTTCCATTCCTCCTATGCATGAAGAGCCCACTTCTCCCACTATTCCATAGAGGCAAAAGAGAATTAAGGTTAGAATGAACAAGGGGCAAAGAGTTTGTAAAAGATTAGTGCCTAATCCATCTATTCCTGAAACCATTCTAGAGGAAGAAATAGATTAGAAGAAACTAAATCAGAAGAGGAGGAGGAATTACCCATACAAAGGAGAAATTGGCTAGCCAAGGCCATAGAGATGGAAAGGAGGAAGAGTGCCACGAGTACCCAACCACCCACTTGAGCAGAACCTATAGAACTCTCTTCTTCGGAAGACGAAGTGCAATGATGGGTGAATGGACAAAGGGAGCAAGGTGAAGATGTTTTCTCTATAGAAGATTTCATGCCAGTGGGTATAAATTTGGTTGGGGATAAGATCAAAGACACTATTATAGGAGAAATCTAATGGGAGGATTAGATGCAGATGCCACCAAAAACACAGTGTCTTGACATCACTCCTCCATCTCCACCACAGATTATAGTAGTAGATAAAGGTTTAGTCACTCCTCCACCTCTGAGTTTAGAAGAGGAACATGTTCAAAAGGAGCCATCATCACAAGAGAAACTTGAGCCAAGGGCTACTAAAGAGGCATAAAAAGAGGAACATGTAGCAGAGTATACACAATAGCCTTCTTAGGATGTTAAGGATCAAACTACAAGATCTACAAAAATCAAGACTATAGAAGAAGAGTCCTCACAGCAGGAGACTCTGAGCAAGAGTGACAAAGGGAAGGAGGTAGTTGAATACAACCCTTCATCATCTAGAGCTAAGGTTGTAGAGAAACAGACCCTAAGGTGGTTCTAGAAAGAAATAATGAGAAGTGCCAAGCATTAGTTCCGTGCTTCAGAGGATGAAATTTTTGATATTGTAGAGATCTTGAACAAGCCTAAGTCTCCATTACATTATGCAACGTCATTTGTATTCATCACTACAATATGAAACCAGGATTTATTTACACAAGTGGCTCACCCTCCTGAAGGTACAAATTTAGAAGTTGTTAGTCTTGAGGACTATGAAGTGAAGGAAATTATGTTGGGAAGGCCTAGATGAGATACAACCCAAAAAATGATGACTATTGGAGTCGAAGAGGTTCTCAAGCACATGGAATAGGATGAGATTGAAATCCAAACACTTCAAAGGCAAGTAGAGATCCTGAAGGGATATCTAGTTGAAGTCATTGGTCCTCTTGATCCTAAACACCTTGAGGAGACTCTAAATACCATTCTTAGAGAAGAGGAAGGCACATGACTCAATCCAATTTTGAAAGCTTCCCAGGAATGGAGAGATAGCCTTGAGGAAAAATGTGTCACCATAATCATAGGTACTTGAAGTTGCTACATGCTACATAGGAGAATGTGAACAAGGTCATTGCAATATTAAGGTAGGACTTCAGTATCATGGATGAAGTACGAGCATGGAGTAAAGATTTGCAAACTGTACATGTCATCAACGGTCAAAGCTACCACATCTTGATTGATCTATATACCGGAGAAGAGTTAGACATGATAGATGATTAGATAGAGAAGATAGAAGATGCAAATAAAGTTATGGAAACATTGCATGAGGAGCTCCATAGGCTCAAGGACCAAGCCTGAGAGCAAATTTTGGAAGCAGAAAAGTTGTACACTGATGCATGCTTGGACATTTTTGAATATGAAGAAATAGAGAGAAGCTATTGCTAGTTGAGGTAGTAGTGGAAAATTTTATGAAGACTTTAGAGGAAGTATCCAGTGATGAAAACATCAGACAAGATTTTAGAACAAAAGAAGTGTTGATGGAGTTAGATACTAAACTGGGAGACTTTGTAGAGACAAGGATTGAGGTGGAGAATTATAGGTAGAAGGTGAAGGAAAAGTATAAGGATTTGGATCTTCTAGATGTAGCTAAGATCAGTGAGAAGAAAAGGAAAACATCCAAACATAACTTTGGGATGAATAGGAACAAAACCCAGATGCCAGAATTTCAATTTTGACACTTTTGTAAAATTTTGAGTTTTTGGCCCAGTCAAGGTTCGCAGCTCCACAAGTTCATAGCTTCGTAGGTCCGTAGCTTCATAATTCATAAGTGCAGCAACAGTTAATTGCTAGTTCCAAAAATAGCACTTTCCATGCATCGAGAGCGCATTTTGATGACAAGTTAACTTCAACACACATCATGTGAAGGGCTAGTTTCCATTTTTGATGCATCAATGCACTTCCACTTTGACTGATGGCTTCGTCCTACTTTATCTCTTGTTTCTTCATTATTTTTTCATTTAAAGGGGCTCATGCATCCAAATAATGAGTAAAATATGGATGGAGTCCCTCTAAGCACCAAATTAGTTGATAGTTTGTATATATTTAGTTTGTTTTTATTATTAGAAGCATTTTATTGCATGTAAGATATCTCTCACTCTCAACACAAATTGGGGAGATAGTTTCTTATAAATACCCTATTATAAAATGCAAAAAGGGCCACCATTATTATGCAATAAAATTATGCTTTTGGTGCTCGCTTTTGGAGTGTAGTGATTCTTTCCTGAATGTATCGTAATTTTTGTGGATTTTATTCATAAGATTGTGATTGAGCCAAAAGTTTGTTGTGTGATTTCTAGTTGTTCGATTCTATAGTTCTAGTGTTTTCTATAGGTATACAAATTTTGCTAACATAATGAGCATGAGAAGAGATCAACAAAATTGTGTCTGCATAGCTTTCCGTTTCACATGAGCACACTTTTCTTGACCTTGTGATTTGATGGAAGGTGAAACATCATACGATCATTGAATTTCTCATTAACGATTGCATCAATAGATTCTACGAAGCACTGCTCCTATCTTCATTTGTTTTCACTGATTTATTCAAAAGCTTAACTCACAGCATGTTGTGTTCGGTATTTTATGTTCAATTAAGATTTTAAATTTCAAGTTATTTTCTTTACTAACCCCCTTGTTAGAGTAGGAATGCATTTTAGCTTCATTGGTAGTTTGCATTCATTTGAAAAAAAGAAAAATACAAAAAAAAAATTGCTCTTTTGGTGAGTGTTTCTATGACAACAAATAGGTTTATTTCATTTTCGAGACAAAAAGTGTTCTTAGTACCAGCAAAGGCCTCCTTGTGAACAACTACATTTATCTTCAACTAAGCAGGTTCTAGTATGTCACAAGACAAATACAAAACCTTGGAGTTGGTCCCTAAAAGGATTAGCTTTTCAAGAGAGGATATCATGCAACAGATTCCTGCCATTGGCCTCGTGTCAAACAAGCCCCCAACATTACGCATGATGCTTGTTTGCCAAGTTTTCACCATGGTACTTGTCCAAGGTGCTTGAATTGCCAAGTTTTCACCAGTGGATGCTTTTTTTGTTTTTTTGGGTTTTTTAATTTTTTGACTCTTTTGATGCATTTTGACTCATAGATGTTGATAGGATGGGGAGGAAAAGATTGGATTAAAGGAGTCGAATGGTGGGTGGGATTTGTTAGATAAGAGATGGGAAGGCATAAGAATGGTGGGTAAATGCATGAGAATTTTAGAAAGATCATCATTGGCACACACCTAGAAAGGTGATGAAATAGTGGGAAATATGGTATTGAATGAGGTTAAGGAGACAATAGAGGAAGAGAAATATAAGGACTAGTAGTAAAGTTGGAAGATAGAGGATGGGAATTGTAGGATAAGAAGCATATGGACTAAGAGTGGGGTAGGGGGATGAAGGATGTAAATATGGAGATTTGGATAGAATATGAATGGATGCGGCTTTTTGAATAGCATGAATGGATTCCAATTGAGATTTTTCTTTGAGATGTATTTCTTTTATGAGAATCCTAGGTATCCACATGAGTTTTAAATTTTGCAAGTTGGGCCTTTTTAGCCTCTTGACTTTTTATTTGATTGGGATTAAATCTTTCACTTTTGGAACATGTATTTTAGAAGGGACATGTCAAAACTTGGATTTTTGTGGATTTGTGGATTTATGATTTTTTATTTTGGCATCCAATATGCTTGTATTAGCTATGGTATGGGAAAAAGAGCATGGGGGATATGGAGGGATTATGGATGAAGTGATAAAGGTTTAAATTTGGAAGAGATTCAAGGATGAGTGCCTTTGATGATCTAGCTTATGGATTTAAGGGGATGGAATGATGGATTGGAATGTAGGATATGGAAACATATAATTGCCTGAAATGGATGGAGGGAATGATGGGGACCTAAAATAGATGGAAGTAGGGGAGGAATAGGTCCCAAAATAGATGGAAGGGATAATTGATTCATATTAGGTATATAAGGACCTAAAATGGATGGAAAGGGTGGGGGATTTAGATAAGAGATATATGAACCCAAAATGGAGGATTGGAAAGAAGTAGGAGAAGAAAGGCCCAAAATAGATGTGGAATAAGGATGGGAACAATGGTGGGAAGATGGAAGGACTTGGGGCCTTGAAGGGGTAGGAGGGATACCAACATCTAGATATATACTTTTATTTCTTTCTTCAATATGATGTTCATTATTGGGAACACAAGATGTTAGTTCATTACAAGCTAAAGGAGTTGAAGCTTTAGATATGATAGTTAGTTCTTCTTTTGTGGATCTATCATCATAGACTATGGAAGATGTATGATCATGAAGCACAAGGGATGGAAGGATAGGATCTTGATTTGGATGGGTTGATGGAAAGGGATCTTGAGATGGAGTAGGTATGATGGTAAGAGTTGGATATGAAGGGGATGGTGATTTCTCTTTGGATGGAGTGAATGGTAAAAGTGGATCATGTAGGGTAATAAGTGGGATGGTAGGTTCTTCTTTTATGTTGTGGGATATTTCAACATGCTTTTGGACAAGATCTTGATAGGATTGGAATGGATTGGAGGATGCAATAGGAGATGCATGGGTGGTTTCTTTTAGTGTGGTAGATGGATGGGTGGGAGTTTCTTTAATGGGAATGAGCTTATGGGGGAGGGACTTATTAGGTTTATTACATGGGATTTGGCTAATGTTAGGAGGAGGAGAAGTGGATTGGATTTGTGGGAATTCAATGTATGGGAGGTAGGAGATGGAAGGGGTTTGATAAGTAGGGTGGATGAGATAGGGATGGTAGCGATATGATGATGTAAGAGGAGTGATGGGGGTGGGAGATGGATTTTCTTTGGGTTTCCTAGTAAAATTCCTTGAAGATGGGTGTGTTGGACTGGGAGAAGTAAGGGGATTAGGGTGATGTGTTGTATGACTAGGATTGGTTGAAGGATTTGGAAAGTGGTTTGGAGGAGATTGGGATGGTGTATTTGGACTAGAGATGTAGCTACTAGAGTTGTTCTGGAATGGTAGAGACTAAGAAAGGAAGGTGGAGGAAGATCGAGGTATAACTGATGTATAAGAGGAATATGTAGGCACAATATAGGAAGGAGGTAAGGATGAAGATAATAATGGATTTCCCTTGTTAAAGGCATGGTAAGGTGTACTAGTGGGTATGCACAGAGGAATGATGGAGCAATTTGGAGGAATGATTGGATTTTGGAGTATTTTTGAGGTAATATCTCTAAGGCTTTCAATAGACCCATCATAGTCAACAAGATCATCATCATCATTGAAATAGGATGGAGTGGGAGAAAAGGTGGGATGACCAAACTCATCGAAATAGGATTCTAACATCATGTTGTGATGAAGAGTTGGGTGGGGATGAAATGTTATGAGCTAAGACATGGTGAGAAAAGGAAGACTTTATGGAAGACCTTAGGAATGATGGTAATAGAGGAAAGCTTGGGAGCATGGATGAATCCCAAATGAGATAGTGACTACACTAAGTATGCCTTTCATTTGGGTTGAAGGATTGAGCAATGGTTGGGTTGTTGTGAATGGACTTGCTAACAATTGTTTCAAAGGATAGACAAGTGATCTCTTTAGCAAAAAGATTTGATTTATTCTAAAACATTGGAAGGTTTTTGAACACTCAAGCACATCAAGCACACCAATAGCCATATAATATGTTTTACAAGGATATACAGGCTTAGCTAGGGGTTTCCTCGATATATACAAGGTACATGAGGCCCAAATCTATAGATGAAACAAAATAAGGTCACACAATCGGAGGAGACAGTAACCCAAATCTTCACCTTCACTTCCCAAAGGTATAAAGTTCTTTGGGGCTTAGCCAAGTGTGAAAAGATTATGCTTCCAAAAGAGGTGTCTTTCGATTCACCTCTCAATATTTATACTCCACCAAAATGCTAGAGTTGAGGTTGTCCCAAGGGGTGATGAAATCCCCAAGCAGGGCTCCTAAAAAAGTGTAAAACAAGATCACATAAGTGATCCTGGTTTTTTTTTTAAATACTAATTCATTTCCAATTGATGATTTAGATTTTCTAAGCTATGACTGAAGACACTTGTGTTTATGACATATAATGTTCTTTCCAACTTGACAGATTCGTTACCATAATGGAAATTGAGAGTTTGCCAACATAAGTAAATTTGACTGTCAAAGCTTTGAAAAGTATAAGAATGTTTTACTTTTTAGAGCATTCAAGATTGAATGAATTCTTTTAAAACCCAAAGTTGAACTATATTAATTTGCAATGTTCATTGATTTTCAAGTATTCAAGAGTCAGCTAAAGTGTTTTATGAAGTGTGAGGTAGAGCAATGTTTATTTGATCCTTTGCATTCAAGATTGTATTTTTTGTTTTAATCATTCATTCCAATAAAAACTTGATTTTAGTCCATGGAATTCAAGATTGATTTAAGAGACATTCATTCAATGAGAGATGTGGTTAGCCATGCAAGTTCACTCTAAGAAAAACCTACAAAAAAAATCAATTTGATTAGTCATTCAAAAATCCCCAAAATCAAAGCTTAACTATGGGGAAATTTTTTTAAACTTTTTTTGTTCATTTTTATAGGCGTAAAAATGCTTAGAATTACCCCTGTCCTACATAACCACCACAAGTGAAAAATTGATTTATACTCTTTTGTTTTTTAATAATAGTTGCGATCCAATAGGTTTAGGATAGCGATCCCGTAGGTAGGACAGTGATCTCGCAGGTTTAGGATAGTGATGCCATAGGTTTAAACAATGATTTTGTAGCACAAGAACAATGGGATTGCAGTATAGATACTGGTGAAAATAGCACAAAATTGGGCATCAGGTTAAAAAGTTTTTGAGAAATCCTACAAAATAGCAATCTTGCAGGTGCTTGGGGGAGCATTCCTACAAATAGATGGGTTGGCAAGATTGAAGGCGAAAGGATAAAATTAGTTTTCTAGGCTCAACTATTTTGAACAAGCATTCTCACAAGTTTTTACAGGGATCTCGTGAGTGAAAAAATGGTGTTCCAACAAGAATATGGTTAGCAGGGATGTAGGGGATGTTCTTATGACATGTGATGATAGTCGCTAGAGATAAATAGCATTCTCATAGTCACAGGTTTGTGTTCCCATGGGTTTATGACTGCAATCCCATGATCATTGGATCGCATTCCTGTGGTGGTGGAATTGTGAATAAAGTGAGTTTTGAAGTGTTTGAAAATAAAAATCGATTATATGGATAGAAGCAAGAATTCCAATGAGAGACTTGTGTACCTGCAAATTTTTTAGCAAACCTCCTACGCACACACACACAAGCATAAAAGGTTATTTTGGTTAGTTTATCACAAAAAACCCAAAAGCATGATTAGATTGACCAAAATGTGAGGTCCCACCTGGCATGCCAAAATGTATCACCTAATCTAGTAGTGCAACATGAATACTAACTATTAAATGAGAGTATTAACAATACTTAAAAAGCTAACACTTAAGATAGGACCAATGGTTATCACCACAAAAGGAGGCAAACCAAGAATGGTAGGCTCCTAATGGTATAACCCATGATGAAATGGATTTGTCCCTGATAGGTAGATATGCGTGCTCACAATTATGCTCAATCTTCAAGTGGATGAATGGTGTGCATGAAGGGTGGTTTCAAAAATGGAGTCATGGAGCCATTTTAGCATTATAATAGTATTTTGGTAGTTTTCAAGCTCTCAAAATAGCATTATAACATTATATGAAAGGTCAATGATTTTTGTGAAGGGAGAGGGTTCTATTTATAGGCCAAGGGGTAGAGAGATGGATGGTCAAGATACAAGGATGATAAGATGGTGAGGGAGGGTCAAGATGCACTCAAAAGGGAGCAATGGATTGTGCTTGTTTAGCACCAATATGAGAGTGAAACTTGTCACAAGGAGGATGAGTGTGAGAGGATATAATATGGGTTGTTCAAAGGAGTAATGAGGGAGGTTGAGTATGTAAGAGGGATGTAAGAGTGATTAAGGGAGGTGTAAGAGGTGTAAGAGTCATTAATGACGATGTAAGAGGTGTGGTCAATTTTTTTGACTTTGGCATGGGTTAGCAAGTCTTAACCCTTGCTTAAAGTTGTGCACATATTTAGGAGGGGGTTTAGGATTAGCTTAGAAGGGGGGTTAGGGGGTAAGTGATTTAGCTTTGATGGGATGGGTTAGTTAGGTGGCTAAATGAGGTTAGTATGGGTGAATGGGTTGGATTAGGGGTTAGGCTAGGGTTTAAGGGGGCTTTTAGGATTTTAGATATTTTATTAAATGATTTATTCAATAAAATGGGGGATATGGAATGAAATTGAATAGATTTGAGGATTTATTCAATTTGATAGGGATTTAATTGATAAATTTATTTTGGGTTATCATTTGATTTTATCAGTTGGATTATAGTTAATTTAATTAATTAATTAACTAGGGGATGAGGATTAATTAATTAAATAGTAAATATTCAATCAATAATGTCCTAGGAGATGACTAAATACGATTACCTATTGATGTAATCAGATTTAGGTGTCTACAATTTGTCATCACAAAATTCTGTCAGTCACTCTCATAATTATACATTTAACATTCACTCTCTTCCTTTTGTGTCTTACACTTTTAATTTTACTTCTTCAATAATCCCTTCTAAATTTCCTTATTTTCAATACTTTTGTTTTCTTTTTTTTCCTCTAGCAATTGTCTCTATGATGATGTAGGTATTAATGATGCCAAAAAGTGAATTCTCTATCTAGATATGTGGATTCCTCTATATCCCCTTTGATCATATCTTAAATGGTGCTCCTATATGTACCTTATTTGTATCTCCCTTGGTATTGGTGCCAACTTCTTAATGATGACTCTATATCTTACTCATTGAATCACTTACATTATATTCCTTATGATCAATAGAGATTGTTGTCAACTTCATATTGATGCATATGTTCAATTAAAACATTAAAAATCATTTCCTCTAATGGAATTTCATGTATTGGATCAATCCAATAGAAATTCAAACTACATGAATGTCATAGTAAAATATATAGGGAATAGGCTAGGAAGATAACCATCTTTTGTAGGTGATTCCTATTTTATCAAGGCTGTGAGAAGACCAATCAATGATCTAACTAATATTCAACACATCATTGAGGCTTTTTCTATCATGCTTGTGGCTTCAACAAGCTCATGCAAATATGGTAAGAAAATTGATATTTTATTTGTTTGATCTCTTCAGTGTATACAGTTTGAAGCTTCCCTCCAAAAGAGTAATATGAAATATCATATAAGCTCTAGGATTATAGTCTCAGAAATTCTTTTCATCCATGCTTATCATTTACAATATGTTTATTGTAATACTTATGCTAATCCCAAGGATTCTTTCCTTCTCTAATACCATGTTAGTTTTGGAGGATTGTTGCATATGTAATTGCATCGCCTTCTTGGTGTATGTTTTCCAAAGGGAAACTCCCTCTCTCATAACATAATCCATGAAGGGATAGGGACATATACATTTATTAGTATAATTATTTATTATTTAAATAGACACACATGGATGCACACACACAATAAAAACTATATATAACTCTAGTTTAGTCTCTTAAGTTTATCCAACTAAAACTATCAAATGCTAACAATTATTACACCAACCAAAATTTTTCTAGATTAATCTCCAACCAACCTTAGTCATAAGGTCTCTATTTAGGTCTCCAATTCTCCTGAGATTCAATCCTCCCCTTGCTTTTTATTTATAAAATTTATCTCAACCAATGAGGCTTGTCATTGATTTATCTTTAGTACTCAACCATAGGAAGTTGCACCATATATTTTTAGTTAGATCCTTGAATCTACTAGAAATTTTAAACAAGGTTATAAAATAGACATGAATACCTTGGAGAGAAGCAAAGAGAAGGTTTAATTTTCCCATTGAGCTTAAGATCCCACCTTTCCAACTAGAAATTTTTCTCTGCATGTGATCCACCATAGATTTTTAGAACTAGTGAGAAACCTCTTTAATGGTGAGTGGTTGACCATGATAGGTATCATTGAGGGAGGCCACTTGAAAATTAAGTTCCTTAGTCAACTTATTTTTTAGGTCCCACTTTGTGTTCAAGAAATGTAACCTTCTTTTCTAGTAATACACATGTTGTTTAGAAGCTATAGCATATTGGTTCAAGAGACCTTTCCAAGCCCTAGCCTCATGGATTGAAGATAAACCATAAAGGAAGGTGTCATCAACATACTATTGGAGGACTTCCAAGGGAAGAGTAGTGGGTGACTTAATTGCCTTGATCTTTCCCTATTCAACTAGCACCATGAAGTTCCAGCAAAGGATCTCCACTATAATAGTAAATAAATAGTGGGAAAGTGGGTCAACATAGAGAAGTTCCCTTCTAGTGTTGAAAAAAATCCTAGGGGAACAATTGACTAGTACAACAAATTGAACTATATTAACAACCTCCATAATTAGGTGGAAAAACTTCTCATCAAAACCAAGTTTAAGAAGGATGTAAAAAAAAAATACCTTTAACCTTGTCATAGGATTTGGAGATGTCAAGTTTCATTGCCATACAAGGATTCCTAATTTTCTCCATGGAATGCAACACTTCATGGGAGGTTATTATTATATCAATTATCTATCTTCCTAGAACAAAGCCACTCTATGAAGGATATATGAATCTATCAAGAAGGGATTTAAGATGATTCACCACTACCTTAGAGAGAATATTATTAATAGTGTTGTAGAGTCTGATAGGTCTAAGATATTCCATTATAGAAGTCTCTCCAACTTTGGGAAAAAGAATACTATAGGTATGATTTACCCCTCTCAGTAGTTTTCCCATCCTTATGAAATCTCTATGAACATCTAGATCCAATTACACTTCACAGTCTCTCAAAATTAATAAAATAAATTTGTAGGGAAGCCATCCAATCCCAAGGCTTTGAAATATCACATAGAAAAGATAACATTTTTCACTTCCTCTTCACTAACCTGCTTGAGAAGATCTTGTTTTATAACATCATTAATAATTGGTGTGATGACTCGTAGGAGAGAATCCTTGGCCCCAGTTTCCTAAATTTGGAGCTAGTTGTTGTAGATATTTTGGAAGTACTAGCTACACAACCACTAATATCAACTTCCTTCACCAATTCTCTATTATTTCCATAAATATTTTAGTATGTTATAGTTTTTTATTGCTATGTTTAGGGGCATATCTATGGAAAAAATGTGAGTTTCTATACCCTTTATTCATCTATTAGATGTAAGATCTTTGATTCCAATAAATTTCCTTCCTCCTAACAACCAACTCCCATTTAGCATGTCATTCCTATTCCTCTTAGTGGGTAGTCTCAAAGGTATCCTTGTTGGAAAAAATACCTTGGAGGCTCTCCAAATAATCTTCATTATCTTTCTTCTATTTAAAAATGTCTCCAAAAGAAGATTCAGTCCAATCCAAAGCTTCCTTCCTAATGATGTCAAATATCCTTGCAATCCTAAGCATAGTAGTCACCTCAATTTGCATATCCACCATCCAATCACAAAATATTTAAAATGGGGATGTGAGTGCCACATAATTTCATATCTATAGGATCTCCTCCTTGAAGACTTTCTAGATAACCAACTAAATATAAGCATGTAATGATCAAAGATCATTGTTGGAAATGCCTAGAGGGAGGTGGAAAGAAGAATATTCCAACCCACATATACGATCACTCTATCAAGTCTTACCTGAAATATATTAGGGTTAGATCTTTTTTTGGACTAGGTAAAATAAGCATCCAAAAGGTCAATGTTTAGGAGATTATTTCTACTAACAAAGTTCGATAGGTCATACATACTATCAAAAAAATCCTCTAATCCACCCAAGTTTTTCAAGGGGTAGAGTGGGGTATTGAAATTCATAGAGAAAAAATGTTTCCCTTTCCACGGAGGATAATGGCCTAAGAAGCTTCCTCCCACACAAGAATCCTACCAGATCTATTATTGGGGGCGTAGAAATTGAAGAGAAGTTAACTATGATCTTTATCAGTAAAATTCACAACTAGAAAATTAGGATTTATAAAGACCTACTTAACCATAATCTTTACAAGATCTCAAAGAGTTTCAATTTCTATAGAGGCACCCACAACTTCACTATAAGAGAATAGAGCCCCTGGTTATATATAGCCAACATATTTCTCAAAATTCAGCCTAGTCATTTTAATTTCCTTAATGAGAATAATATATAAATTATTTTCGAAAATATTTTTCTTCAGAACAAAATTCTTCCTAGACTATTGAATCCCCTCACATTCCATGAAATAACATTTATTTCTTTTGTTTTTGAGTATCTTCCAAGGTGAGTTGTATCTCCTATGCAATTTCTCATGCTATCACTTTGGTCCTAGCAGTTCTTGCAGGAGGTCTCCCCAAATTAATTTTTGAACCAAAATCAACCTTCACCATACCCTGAGATTTCCTTTTAGAAACCTTCCATCCACCTACAAAGGATGAATTCAATATTGAAGAGCACAACCAATCTTGATTGTGAAGGAGACAATAAGAATGGAAGAGGTGAGCCATCTAGAAGAAAGAACCAGACCTAAAAAGGACAAGGAAAAAAGTATCATCTAAAAGTGTGAAGCCTAAGAAACCAACTCGTCATTTTTGTGGTAAAGTAGGTCACATCTCAAATCTATGTTGGCATATAAAGGTTGAACCCACAAGAAATAATACCTTCTATGAGTATTGAAAAACATGCCACTAGTATAGCCACTCTTTTCAAGAATGTAGATTTCATTTAAATAAGAAAAGATTCAATGGGTACAGTTACTTAAATAACAAGTACAATCACACAAACAAGGTCAGTAGATTAAGAAAATGTCAAATCCAACAATATTAGTGAACCTATAGTCCCTATTGGAAGAAAAAGTCCAATAAAAATAAATGTTTAACCTGTGAGAACACAGGAATTACAATAAATTATTATAAACTAAGAATCGGTCAATAAAACTACTCAAGACCATGGAGAGGAACATTTATGACCTACTACTATTGTGGAAGGATAGGTGATCTTGCTAGAGACTATATATGAAGAAGAGAAGCCCAAGTGAAAAATATGGGTAACATGGGAAAGAGAAGATTGCGGAAAAAGAGGAAGTTAGAAGAGACTTCAACAAATTATGGGAAAAGAAGGTCAATGAGAGTGATGTGGCCAAGTCTAAAGAAGTTGGAAGCTTATCAGTTGAAGGTGAGTCTTCCAGTGTAAACTAAGCTAATTCAATATTAGAAGAGTTTGTGTGCAAAATAAAATATCATTCACTCATCCCCTACTCAAAATTCATAAAATAATGCACAAATGAAGCATGAGGAACCTATGATGAGATAAGAGTGTGTAAGGATTATGACCATTTTTGCATGAGTCATTGGCATTAATTATAGAATGATTGGTAGATAAACATTTTTTTTTCACTATGAATTCATGTTAACCTTTAATAATTATTTTTTGAAGGGTATAAATAGGTTAGCAAGGTTTAACTAAACACTTTTGAAAGCTCAAACTCTTCTACTAAGAAAAATTTGTGAAAAAATAGCTAAGAAATCACATGCCATTCTACCCACAAAGAAATCCTTAACCTAAAGATGAAAAGTTGCTAGCAAGAATAGAAGATTAGTTTCAAAATAGAACAAAAGGCATCATGGAAAATATTATTCACAAGGTTGAGCTGATTGTAAACAAATAATTTGATGAGTTAGAGTATGCAATTACCTCACTAAGGGGAGACATAGGGAACTAGATAGCAACTCTATCCTCACTTCATATAAATGTGTTTCTAATTGAACATGTGAGTGTATATTTAAAGTCCAAAATTATGGAGTTATGAGTTTTTTTTTGTTATGAGGTATTATATACATTTATGGAGAATGGAAGACCGAAGAAGGGATGACAACACCCACTGAACACCACATTGCATCATGTAATAGACATTCCCAACTTCATTTTGGAAGACAAGGTTTGACTTGTAGTAAGAAGATTACACAAAGAATACATATGCCTCAAAAGACCCTACATAATCATGAATAAATTCTTTAGAGGGTAGGTTTCAAACATACAAGAATGAAGCTACAAATAGGAAAGGTCACACTTTGTGAAGTGGCTAGAATGAATAGAGAAAGGAATGAATGATAGTCATTATACATCAATGATATACTAGACCTTCAGATGAGGTTTTTTGGTACAATGGTAATTGCATAATGAATCTACTTTTATAGCATGCCAAACAATGAACCCTATGATGCGATACGTGGAGCATACTAGATTATTCACAATAATGCCCCACTTGACCTGAGAAGAAGGTTGTATGAGTGGATAATGACGAATCTAGAAAAGATAAGGGCAAAATACAAGAAACAAAAATTTAAGTATGCAGCGATATTGGTATGTATATTCTTCTATTTTAAGTGAAAATGCCCTACATAGGGTTTAGTTAACTAGTTACGGGATAGTTCCATTTCTAAACAAATTTGAAAAATCTATATGATGTTGGAAGATAATAAAGATGGTTTGTTCGAAAGATATTTTAATAGATTTAGGAAAGTGATATGGAGAAAAGAAAGGATACACTTTACTCTTGTAAAGGAGTTGTTAGGATTAAACCACAGATAGAAATAAAAATTACATGCAAATATAACCAATAATAGAAAATAATAGATCACATAGAAAAGAACATAAGACACCAAGATTTAATGTGGTTCACCCAATCCCTAGGCTACGTCCACCAAACAACAAGTTTGATATTTTTATGATCTAATGATTACAATCTGCTAACAATTTGTAATCCCTTAAAGCTCAATACCATTGCAAGAACCAACTTCACATCACCACTATGAAACTATCCCCAACTCTAAGCCCTTTTATTTAGGGTTACAACATGTCAGCCAAAATCTCGATAAAATAGGGACCAAAAAAATAGGACCCAAATTTTTTTTCTAGGGCAATGCCTCAAGCCCCAAGGAATTTATGAAGTATGTATAGTACTTTCCTGATCAGTCACCACAAACTAATGTGATTATAATAATAAGGTGTATTTTTTTAAGCTTGGAGAGATACTTGCATGATACAACTATGAATCCTAGAATACACTAACTTAAATATTTTAGTATGAGATGACAAAGAAAGAGGCTAGACCTTGTATCAAATTACTACTATCAATTCTTGTTGATCCCAAGCCGTGAATGTACAACACTAACACAAATAGAAAGAGTTCGATAACCAAAATTGAGAAGGAAATAGATGAAACCAAAAAGGAAGAAAGGAGGGAAAGAAAAAGGAAATATGAAACCAAACCTCAATCTAGTTCAAGAAAAGAAAAAAAGGTTATTAGTGAGGAGACACCAAGCCCAAGGAGGCATGAAGGTGAAGAGATAAATGCCAACTCAAAAAGAGAGTCATCCTTGCTTGAACTAGAGTAGAGTGAAGAGGATAGGACTAAGAAGAGGAGGAGATATGGTGAAACAAGGAAGAAGCATTCTCCTATTCAAAGGAAATCAAATCTTTCGATAGATGAACCGTCGTCAAGGATGAGAAAACCTATAAAAAGAGGTAGTAATTCAACCTCTCCAGTTTCAATTGAGGATATAGTAAATGATATAGTTAATAGTGAAAACTATAGCCCAATAAAGTATTGATATTCTCTCATGAGTGAAAAGGATCAAAATGATGCTATAAGCATTGTACTAGTTAGTATGAGAACTTACAAGAGGACACCAAAAATGGTGAAATTTGTGGTGCTAAAATAGTTAGTGCATATCATTTGGAAAAGATGGAAAGAACGAATTGCTAAACTCAAATCAATTATGGATGTTGCATTGACTAAAGTCAAAGCATAATATGTTCCATTAGAGAGGGAAATGTATGTGGATGAATACTTTGAAGAATTTGGAACTTAAGAAAATGTTGCACTAATAATTACACGAGGAGAAAAGGTAGTATTCAAATTTGTAGTCAAAATATGGAAGTCCATAGAAGAAGAAATGAAACTGATATTTGCTCAAAAGAAAAGTGAGCAAGCCAAAGCTCAAACTTTGGAATATCCAAAAGGGAAGGTCATTCAGATGTAGGAGGAGAAGAAGAAGATTATGTCCACTAGATCTACTAGAGAAGTTGAGGTAGAGGGATATGTCAAACAAATTCCAAAGATATCTGTTGATTTCAACCTTCTTACATCACCTAGGAGAGAAGAGTAAACAACCTCTTATAGTGGAAATATTCCAAAGAATCAGAGATAACCCATAAAATAGAAGAAGACAAGGATGCAATAGTTGTGTTGATATTGCAAGGAGATAATGTAAGCATAGAAAAGAAGAGTCCAAAAAAGAATATCACTAAAGTTGTACAAAAAGAACCAACATAAGAAACTAAGAAATAGGAAGATGACCCACTAGTCAAGAAAGATTCTCTAGAGAAATCTAGATGGTTATTAGAATCACTTAAAGGCTTCAAGACTCAACTAAGTCCAAACCTATAAAGAGAAAACTATAGCTAGAAGAGAAACTACCATCACAAAGAGAGATGAAAAGGAGGAAAAGGATAATATTTCCATCCCTATCATCATCTTCAAGACCTAAAGATGAATGATCACCATTTGAGAAATATGGTCAAGAAGTAGAAGACCCTGAGAAAATTCAAGAAGAATTTGATATAAATGCAAGGAGGGTGAAATAGATGATAAATAAATATAATGATCACCATCATCAATTAGTTCATCTGCTCAAAGAAATTAGTTAATCTCACTTGAAGTAAGCACAAGAATGAACATTGATCAAAGAGCAAGAAGTGATCAAAGGTCTACTTATTGATGATAAGTATGATACAAATGTAGATCTCATAGATTAAATTGAGAAACTACTCAAGATTACACATATCAAGGATTCAACTAGTGAAATATGTAAGAGGAAACAAGATGAGAAGCTTATGCAACTCACTAAGCATTACACAAAGGAAATTGCAAGAGAAAAGGACATTACAATAGATTTTTTGAAGAATGTTTCATCCATTCTAATAAAATGTCAGATTCACATAATGATATAAGAGATTTCGATAACACTCTAAAAAGAACTCATAAAGCACTACAAGTCACCCAAAAATCATTTAACATCACAATATTTTCAACTATCAAGTATATAGGATAGATCCAAGGTAAGCTACATCTGATGAACAAGATCACCGTAGTGCAATACAAGAGAACATCTAGACTCTTTGAGTTGTAATTCTTTCTATCCTTAGTGATAGGAATTATCCATGGAAATATACAAGAAGAATATAAAATTCTATCCATCAACCCCATGGATACCATTGAAGATATGGAGAATCAACTACCAAAGATCACAAGTCTCGCATTAATACTCAAGAACATACACCAGTCATGGAAGACACTCTTGGATGTCACAAAGAAAATATACTTGAATATTCTATGACACTTTTTCATTAATGATAAAATGGGGAGATAATATAATTTTTGATAAGGGGAAATGAAGTTTGAGAGAGATGAAGTGTTAAGAAAAAATATGGAGAAGATAGAAGAACAAGGGTAGAAAAAAGTGAAGATCATGCAGAGACAAAGCATAACATGAGGAGATAAAGTGACAAGTAATAGACGAAGGAAATGATGAGAGAAAATATGAAAAAGTAGAGGTGGCCCAAAGAGGGAGCTAAACATACTAAAATGAAAATAGAGCTATGTATGGATGAACAAACATAGGGGGAGTTGGAAAGGAAAGTGACAAAGAAAATGGCCAGGTCCATTTACTGGTAAAGATTCTATTGGTATCAATCTCATAATAGATGAAGTAAAAAGGGGATCAAGATAAAAAAGATCATGAGTTTTTTCATCAATGCAAAAGGGGGCTTGAGTGTTGACTCTATTGATCTCATTTTCATTACAAAGGATAGTTAGTGTTGCAAATAATTTACACACCAAAGTGTTGTCATTGATTGGAATCACTTAGGTGTCCTGGGTTGTTCATGAACCACTTGTTGATGGAATTTAAATTTTGAACTCACTAGTTTTAGTAGGATAATTTTATAAGGTTTTGACACCCATAAATGTAAGATATCATACATCTAAAAAATGGTGTGGATGTTAGCTTGCACACAAAGATAGACATGTATGTACATAGAGAGACAAGAAGTACGAGCATATTTAATGAGCCAATTTGAGAACAGAAGGGAATGAGGAACAAGTGATGTTGAATAGAGGAATGATATGAAATTCTATATCAACCCAAAAGAATTTTTTTGTGCTATATACATGAGCAAGAGGATATAGAGAAGAATAGTGATACATATACTATTTCCACGATTGCCTATGAAGAAAGGGAAGATCAAATTATCTTCTAAAGGTATCCACTAGAGATCTATTAGGAAAGGTGTGCTACATATTCTAGATCACATTTTACTTCTCCCTAACCATTGTAATCATTTAGTAAGCTCTTGACTAAGAATGCTTCAATATCAAGCATCTGATAAATCCTCTAACAAGGTGCCACTTTGAAGGAGTGTTAAAATATTTCTTAATAGGCTGATTGTAATCCTAACAGGTTGCATACACTACTAATACTAGATGTGTTCTGTAAAGGAACAAGCTTTACCTCTTAATTGGGTAACGTTTTATCTACTGTAAAAGGGTAGTGGGTATATTATCCCCACTATGGTTTCCATCCTCTGATCAAGGGTTTCCACATATAAAATATATGTTTCTATTGATGAATGTTTTTGTATGTGAGTTTTCATATTTCTATTTGACTAAATTTATAGTTTTTTTGGTGTTTAAGTGGTTTATATTTAATCTATTTTAAATGGTTAAGTGAATAACTAGTTTTGGAGGTGGTATTGATTCACCCACTCTCTTAATGCTGGTTGGGACCAACACCCATGTCCCATCTCCTTGCCACACTTATTATTTGGTCTAATTAGACATATTAGGAAAAGTAGCTTAATTCATGATTGCACCAGATACCTACTACCTTTTGTATGGTTTTGATACTTATGGGAATTGTAGGGTTGGGAATTCTATGTTATGTAGGGTCCCAAGGAAGTGCAAGGCATCATGGTTGGGTAGGAAAGAATCCCAACCATGATTTTATGTCTTTTTTTTATCTGTTAGTGATGATTAAATAGTGAGAAGGACATACATCACAACTTGTGCTTATATGTGGATTAAGCACACTTACATAGATGAGATTATGAATTCTTAATACTTAAAATTGTTTTGAAATATTATGGTGACAATATGAGCATGAGGGCGTAGGTCACATAAATGAAAAAATTGGATCCACTAATATATTATAGGTGAATGAGGAGTACACTTGGATGACTTACTCACTTAGCTAGCACCACACATTTGATGGTATGTATGATTGATTATTTTTGTTACTCATGATCAAGATGTAATTAAAGGGGAACATTGACTCTTTTTGTTTAAGTTAAAATATTATCTCCTTAAGTTTAACATTGTGAACAAAATAACATTATTGTCAGTGTATTTGTGACTATGATAGGAAGTAGATATGAAGCATCTACTAACATGGTCAATTCCATGAGATAACAATGTATAGTAAGTAAGCATATATATGTGTCTACTTTCTTATGCATTCCAAGTATAATGCAACAACACATTTATTTTAAAGCATTGAGATAAGATAATATGTTATTTAATTTTATTTAACTTATGATATAACATGGATTGATACTAATTTAACATGTTATTAAAGACATTCAACTCTTTGTTTTCCTACTCTACAACTAATGCATGTTTGTGTTTGTGGTGGTTGTGATCTTTAATGGAGACCACCATGGGAGGATCTAACCCTAGACCCCCTAACTTGTTCTTAGTTCTTGACAACTAGTCAACGCAGGTAGAACCCCTAGTTTTTCCTAATTGCATTGACATCCCTCTTGCCGCTCTTATGTTAGGCTGTCAGAGTGATGATCTAGATTTTTAAAAATCTTTCCTATTTAAGGTGTCTCCCTAAGCTATTTGAAGATGGTGGAATGAGATATTTGTAGGGGAGAGTACTAATAAGAAGGGCAACCTCCCAAAGGTGGTTATGGGTGTGAAAGGACCTACAATATTCCTTCAGGACTCTTTGACTAAAAGCATACTTCCTCTTAATAAATTTCCTTGGTACAAAGGTTCCAATATTTTAGACCACCAATTGAGATGGTAAGGAAATAGAGTACCCATTTGAAACTCAAAGGTAGTGTAGTGGTTTCTAAAATAGTAGGAGGAATCTTCCAATTTAAGTTCATTGGAGAGAGTGATGTCAATACTTTGCTAGCAAGGTCATGAGCTATGGAAAGCATGACCTTTTCATAGATAGATGGAAACTAGGATTTAAACCAACAAAAAATTTGCACTATTTGGCCATGGCCTAGCTTAGGACCATAGGGATTCCCCTCGAGTTTTGGGATGAACAGGTTTTGAAGGGAATAGGAGAATACTCGGGCCATTTCATCAACCTAGTTGAGGTTACTAGAGCTGATACTGACTAGTGTTTTCTAGGATTTTGATCAAATTATTGTTAACCAACCCCTTCCCACCTCCATCTCTCTCAACTTAAAGTGGGGTAAGAGAATCCATGTGTTGGTTTATGAGAAAGAAACCCCATTTTATCAAAACTACTCAAAGTTTGGGCATGTTGACCTAGAATGTAAATCTTTCATTCAAAAGGACAAGAAAAAAGTCTCTTCCATTAGAATTTGTAAGGTCATCAATATTGAGATGGGTACTATTGTCGCTTAGGTTTTCACCCTTGTCCAAAGCCTATGCATGAGGATAACCTAGTGAAACATGGAAACAACCACCAAGCTGTGGGACTTGAACTGTGAGGTTGAGTCTCCAGAGAAGGTCGGCTTCCTCTTACTATTAGGATGCACCTAACTACTCTTGGAGAGGAAAAGGGAGAAGGAGAGCATGAAAGAAAATCTACCTAATCTAATCTAAAGAGGTGATGCACCAAAATAGAGTGTTCAGACCAATCCCTGCCCATATATGCACTATTGAACCAGAATGAAACTAAGGATATACACATTCAAACTTGCTTTAATCTAATAATCACATGCAGATCAAAAGGCCAAGATGAATGACACAAGGAAAGAGAGATTTGCTTATATTATTACTCATAGGCCAGGGAGATACAATCATGCAGATCATAGATCTCTACAAAACACTGGTGGAGGCAAAGAGTTCTTGCACTTCACACCAATGGATGAAGGAGATAAGGAAAAAATCATACAGTTCAGAGGAAAAGGGAATTTTACACTAGAATTGCAGAGCAACTATAGAGAACAACAGAGAATGATCGACCTTTTTTTAATTTACAAAAAATACCTTTATAGTTCAGGCATAACTGAGATTTTCCCTCCAAAACTATCCTATAACCACCACCATCAAGGCTCTGCCAAGAACAATCATGGGGATCTAAGGAAATCTGATTTAAGTATAGCTTTAGGTACCACGAAATCTGACTGTTAACTAAAATAGGGCCTTGAGAAGACAGAGGTGGTGCCATAACTGTGCTCTAACTAGGTAGATGGATCAACTGGGGGGTGGTGGAGTGTTCTTCTTTGTTTCACATTTACTCTAGGGTGGTTGGAATTGATTGTAGAGATCAAATTGTGCGGCAAAACCTAATTTCTTATCATTCTTTAGTGCATGAATCCGTAGAGTCAGCAAGTCAACTAAACTCTGCAAGAAAGACGAGCCACATGGACCAACGAGCTTATTTATTTATGCCACCTTGCGGGGTCCTCTTGAGTTGAACATGTCTTTCATTACTAACTGCGCCACCTTGCAAACTCCAACTGTGACGGTCACGTTAACTACCAGCTGCTAATTGTTAATGCCTTAACTGGACCCACTAAGACACATGTTAGTGAGGCGCTATGTTGCAATGCATAACATCCTCACAGATTTTCATAGCTATGGATAGCACCCACCATTCATCTTCTTAGATCTGATGATCATGAAGACTCACCATTAAATTTCTCTTTCTTCTTGTAATTTTGGGCCCACAAAACACCTGAGCACACCTAGCACCTGACTCGGCTCGAACGGGTACCACCCTTGTAGTTTCATAACACTTGGCCCCACTAATCCACGTGGTGAAAGGGTGCTATGTTGCTATGGATATCATCCTCGTAGCTTTCAATAGCAAGATAGTGCCTATTGTGGATTTCCTTTAGATCTATGGTGATCAACAGATTGTACAACTGCGCATCGAGCTGGCTGAATGGACCAATTAAAAATTGCCACCATACTATGACCCACATGAAAAAATGCTACTGAGGATGAGCCATAACATTTCTTTGGAGAAGGGTGGGCCGATTACATCATTCATGCCACGCATCACCGAGGCACTATCTCGCTATGGTTAAAATTCTCACAGCTTTCCATAGCGAGATAGCGGCCACCGTAGATTTGAACTGATCTGAAAACTAGCAAGATAGATCTGACCACTAGCATACTAACCAATAGAAACTGGCCATGCGTCAACCTTTCTAAGAAAATTCATCATGATCTCTGACGAGGCATACTTTGGACCCACCTTCCTGATGTTGTCGTAATGTTATTTTTTGTTTGGGCGGTATGTCACTAACAGTAAGGAACAAAGATTTTTTGATAGCACCATAGCACCCATTGTAGATCTGTCAAAACTCAGTGCTGGAGAATCAAGGAAAGGAGGACCCACTTGACACGTGGCTGAAAGGCGCTATGTTGCTAATGCAAAACAGCATGCAACTTTCAATAGCGACATAGCATTATCCGTCGATCAAGATTGATCCAACAATGAGGAAGTCGTGAGCCTGCAAAAATAAATCATAAGGTCTGATCATTTAACAATTTTTTGATATTTCTAGGATGTTTAAAATAATATTAAGCTGGTGAGTGACTATTGGGTAGGCAGTATTTGAATTCAAATTTTGGCAGGGGTGCAAAAATAAGCAACATTTCTGGTGACTCATAGGGGATGCGAGCCTGCTACGCATATGACTAGTGGCCTGAAGCATCCATTGGGCTATAGAGTCATAAAAAATATGTAGACTCTGAGCACTGTGAAACCCTAACCTTACCTCTAAGAGGAAAATCCTGAAACCCCTTTCTCTACAACTGGAACCAGAGACCAAAACTTCTTTTTGCAACCTTTAAGACTTCGAGAAAATTGGCTATCTCACGAAGACAATCTTGTGCTCGTGCACTTCTTTGGAAAGCAAGAAACAAACTAGAAACAAAACTATGCTAACTATGTACAAGTATTTACAAGGAGAGGGGTCAAACAAACCCTTTAACTAGTTTTCTAAAATAGCTGCCTTTTCTCACCAATTGATTTCTTGTTCCATCCAAAAGGGCATCCAAATGGATCAGCAGGTATGACAAGCACACTGCTACATGAAACACCTCCTTCCCAATGTTGAAAATAGTGAAGCTTTCTAGCACCGGGGTGTTACCTTGTGGAGCAAGACATACCTGCTCCTCTTTGTAATAATCTTCCTCATGCTCTGGAGTGAGCATAACTGGGGGCAACTTGCTGATTTTTTGCAAAGATAGATACCTTATGGGGCACCCTCTTGATGGTGTAGGGCCAGAGGAATCATCCTTGACCACTTGATTGTGCTCTACAATGGTAGTCTTCAACTGGTTTGGAAGTGGCTCCTCCTCTTGATTTTTTTCCACATCTTGCTCATGCTGCCCATGAACCACTTCCTTTGGATCTACTAGTATGGTGTGATCTCCCACATCATAGAGGGTTGTCTACTACAGCAAAAGATCCTCTTCCTTCTCAACTTGCAGCAGATCTTCATTCACTGGCAAGGGATCAAAAGCCATGACTTGTTCCTCAAAGGGAGGAACAACCTTATTATCTCCTTCTTCTTCCTCAACAAAAGAGGGAAGTTCTTCAAATAAGAGGATTGGGTCCTCTTCCTTTGGCTCAGCAACCTCCTCTTTGTTCTCCTTAGCAGACTACAACTCCTCACATGGAATCTCTATGGATTTGGATTCACTCTCCCAAAAATCTATATTTGAACCATCAAAAGTCCATACAACCAGCCCACCTAGAAATAATCTAATAGTGATAGGCTTGGGAGGTTCATGACTAGTCCAACTCTCTCTTACAGGGGATGGAGGGGCTACAATAGTAGGCTCTTGTAAGGGAGGGGGCTTCCTAAAGCTTGGGATGATATATTTGGGAGAAGGGGGGGTATCTACCTCCTTGGTTTGAAAATGAGTTGATTGGAGCCTCATTTCCTCCTCTCTTGCTACAACAACTTTCCTTGCAAGGTTCTCCTCAAAATGTCTCTATTTCTCCCTCTCTACTTGCTCATGTTGGAGGTAGGCCTCATAGGCCATCTCCTCTTGCTGTCTGTCACGTTCTTGTTGCCTTGCAACCTCATCAAGCTACCCATCAATCTCCTCAAGTTGTCTATCCCAGGCCAACAACTGCTCATCTTGTTCATCTATCTTCCTATCCCATGAATCCATATTTCTTTGGAATCCCAACAACATATCTTTAAGTTCTTCAATTAAGGATGTTGGGACTAATGGAGTAGAAGTAGGTGGAGGGTCAAAATTTTGATAAGCTTGGCTATAAATAGCTTGGTGTGGAGATTGAAATTGGCAATATGAGGGCTAAGGAATAAAATTTTCATGATATGGGTGGGAATAATGACTATTTCTATGAAATGAATCCATAACAAAGTTTTCATAAAAGATGCAATTTCATAGAAAACATGAAAATCAAAAAAGATCAAAGATGATCTTTACATACCAGCACCGTTTCTGCTTGAAACTGGTAGATTTGCACTAGAGTCACCATGGTGTTCGATTGAATGCCTCCAAAGGCTGGTAGCACTAAGAATAACACCCAAATCCTTAGTGTATCAAGATCAACTAGCTAACCAATGGACTCCAAATTTTCTAACTAAACATCCCACCAGGCATGCCAAAAATTGTTGTCACTTAGGTTTGCACCCTTGTCCAAAGCCTATGCATGAGGACAACCTAGTGAAACATGGAAACAACCTCCAAGATGTGGGACTTGAACTATGAGGTTGAGTCTCCAGAGAAGGCCGGCTTCCTCTTACTATCAGGATGCACCTAACTACTCTTGGAGAGTAAAAGGGAGAAGGAGAGCATGAAAGAAAATCTACCTAATCTAATCTAAAGAGGTGATGCACCAAAATAGAGTGTTCAAACCAATCTCTGCCCATATATGCACTACTGAACCAAAATGAAACTAAGGATATAAACATTTAGACTTGCTTTAATCTAATAATCACATGTAGATCAGAAGGCCAAGATGAATGACACAAGGAAAGAGAGATTCACTTATATTATTACTCATAGGCTACGGAGATACAATCATGTAGATCATAGATCTCTACAAAACACTAGTGAAGGAAAAGAGTTCTTGCACTTCACACCAATGGCTGAAGGAGATAAGGTAGAAATCCTACAGTTTAGAGGCAAAGGGAATTTTACACTGGAATTATAAAGCAACGTCAGAGAACAAGAGAGAATGATCAACCTTTTTTTAATTTACAAAAATTTCCTTTATAGTTCAGGAATAACTGAGATTTTCCCTCCAAAAATATCCTATAACCACCGCCATCAAGGCTTCGCCAAGAACAATCATGGGGATCTGAGGAAGTCTGATCTAAGTATAGCTTTAGGTACCACAAAATTTGACTGTTAACTAAAATAGGGCCTTGAGAAGACAGAGGCAGTGCCAGAACTGTACTCTGACCAAGTAGATGGATCAACTGGGGGGTGGTGGAGTGTTCTTCTTTGTTTCGCATTTACTCCAGGGTGGTTGGAATCGATTGCAGAGATCAAATCGCGCAGCAAAACCTGATTTCTTATCATTCTTTGGTGCATGAATCAGCAGAGTCAGCAAGTCAACTAAACTCTGCAAGCAAGACGAGCCACATGGACCAAAGAGCTTATTTCTTCATGCCACCTTGCGGGGTCCTCCTGAGTTGACCATATCTTTCATTACTAACCGTGCCACCTTGCAAACTCCAACTATGATGGTCACGTTAACTGCCAGTTGCTAACTGTTAATGCCTTAACTAGACCCACTAAGAAACATGTCAGCAAGGCACTATGTCGCTATGCATAACATCCTTGCAGCTTTTCATAGCAAGATAGCACCCACCGTTGATCTTAGATTTGATGATCATGAAGACTTTCTATAATGCTGCGCTTTCTTCTCAAAATTTTGGGCCCACAAAACACCTCAGCACACCTAGTGCCTGACTCAGCCCAAAGTGATACCACCCCTGCAGTTTCATAACACTCGGCCCCATTGATCCACATGGAAAAAGGGTGCTATGTCACTATGGATATCATCCTCATAGCTTTCAATAGTGAGATAGCACCTACCGTGGATTTCATTTAGATCTACGGTGATCAACAGATTGTATAATTGCGCATCGAGATGGCTGAATGGACCAATGAAAAATTGCCACCATACTATGACCCACTTTACAACATGCCACCAAGGAAGAGCCATAACATTGCTTTGGAGAAGGGTGGGACCATTACGTCATCTATGCCACGTTTCATCGAGGCGCTATGTCGCTATGGTTAAAATTCTCGCAGCTTTCCATAGCGAGATAATGCCCACCATAGATTTGAACTAATCTAACAACGAGCAAGATAGATCTTACCACCAATGTACTAACCAATAAAAACTAGCCATGTGTCAACCTATCTTAAAAAAATCATCATGATCTCTGCCGGGGCATACTTGGGACCCACCTTCCTGATGTTGTCGTAATGTTATTTTTCATTTGGGCACTATGTTGCTAATGACAAGGAACAAATATTTTCTAATAGCACCATACCGCCCACCGTAGATCTATCAAAACTCGATGCCAAAGAATCAAGGAAAGGAGGACCCACTTGACATGTGGCTGAAAGGTGCTATGTCACTAACGTAAAACAATGTGCAACTTTCAATAGCAACATAGTACCATCCATCGATCTGGATTGATCCAACGATGAGGAACTCGTGGGCCTGCAGAAATAAATCATAAGGTCTGATCATTTAACAATTTTTTGATATTTCTAGGATGTTTAAAATAATATTAAACTAGGGAGTGACCATTGCACGGGCAGTATTTGAATTCAAATTTTAGCGGGGGCATAAAAATAAGCAATAGTTACCTCCTTGTCTACCTATGAGAAATGTTCTAAGCCCATGCAAGTAGCCTTTCCTTAGGTGGAAAAAGTTACATTAACCACCATGGGAGAAGGTGAGAGCTACTCATTTTGTATTGAGATCAATGATCTCCTGCAATCCCCAAAAATCACCTAGGATCAAGAGGAAATATCCATAGAGGATGGAGAAATTTGAGATACTACCTAGGGATAGAGAGAAATAGCCATGGAGGAAGGAGTTCTAGAAAACCCCATGGTTATGGTTATGGATATTACTGAGAAGGAGAATAATATTTAGATAATATTTGACACCCATAGTGGGAATGACATAGTAATTAAACTATGGGGAGATTCTCTTGTTGGCTCTCCTAGCTTGGTTATGAAGGCCAAGGATGAGATGTTGTTTGAGGAGGATAAATTTTTCTAGGAAGAGGGAAAAAAGTGTCAAAACCCCAATTAGAATGTGGGAAGTGAATCCAAGGTGGCACAACCTAATAAAATATCAAAAGAAACTAAAGATACAGATATAGAAATTGCTAGTGGAAAGTAGTCAACTTTGGAAAGATCCCAAAGGACAAGGAATAAATGAAAGTCATCTCTTAGAATACATGGGGATTGAACAAACCCAAAAATAAGTTCTCTATGAAACAATTGTTTCTCAGTGATAAATTGGACATCTTACTCTTGTAGGAGTTAAAGATGAGGTATGATAATATTCCCAGATTGTTAAAAACATTTGGCTTGTAGCAGATTTACACTATGTGGAAGCCAATGGTGCCTTTGGAGGTATTGCAACTTTTTGGAATTTGAATCTACTCTTAGGTATGCTCATTTCACATTCACAAAATTTCCTTGCTATCATGTATGATAATCATGATTTTTCCTAGTTTTTATTCAATATATAATCCCCCAACTCTCAATCTAGGAGACTTATGATGTTGAAGGAAATAACTTATGCTAACATGCCTTTTAATGATTTTAAAACCCTCTATATGAGATATTTTAACACCCTCCTCTTCCCCTCTAAGAACTTAGGTGGGTCTTTGGACTTTAGTGATAGTATGATGGGCTTGGCTAGCTTTATTAGTAGGAATGACTTTATAGATTTGGAGCTCATGGGAGCTAAGTTGACTTTGTCAAATAATAGGAGATGACAAGATCCTTTTTAGGTTTTTCTAGATACAATGTTTTTCTCTACTAAATGGGATCTCACCTCTGCCTCATCCCTTCATGTCATCCCCCATACTACCTTGAACCACTCCCCTATCCTTCTACTTTGTAAAGAGAATAATTGGAAGGGCCCAACTCCCTTTCAATATGAAATAATGTGGCACTCCCACCTTGAATTTTGAGACATGGTGTCTGAGTGGTGAAACATTAAAGTTGAAGGAATCAATATGTTTCAATTAAATAAGAATTTGGAGAACCTTAGGAGAGAGGTTATCTCATGGAGTAAAATCTTGTTTGGAAATATCTTCAAGTAGAAGGTGGCCATTTAAGAGAACCTAAAAAGGCTACAAGTTAACATGGAAGTGGGGAGGACTACTATTGAAGACAACCTAGAGGAATACAAATGGAGAGAAAATGGAAGGAAAACACTATGTGGGAGGAATTCTAATGGAAGCAACACTGTAGAATTAGGGGTTGATAGAGGGAGACAAAAACACATCATTCTTTCATAGATCAATATTGGCCCATTGTAAGAGAAATACTATTACCACCCTTCTTGATGGGAATTATACCCTTCTCTCCAAACCTAAAGAACCTAGAATTTGATCTACCCAATTCTTTAAGGATACTTTGGCTTCCTAGAATATGGATAGTGATGGCGAGGTCAGGGAGAACCTACTCAATACCTTTATTACTATGTTAAAACATGTTGAAAATGAGCTTCGCCTTAGCCCGGTCTCTGATGAAGGTGGCAATATTCTTAATGAAAGCTTAAAAAGCCCCTAGCCTTGATGGCTTCCACCTACCTTCTTCCAATTTTTCTAGGAAGTCATTAAAAGAGACATCACCAAAGTTGTTAGGGACTTTATAAGAATGGGTAAATTCTTGAAAATTTTAAACAAGATGTTTATTGTTCTAGTCCCTAAAATTTGATAGCTTAAGAGTCTTGTGGACTTCCAAGTGATAAGATTGTATAACATGTTTTACAATGTTTTTTTCTACAATTCTAACCAATTTCATCAAACATCTAATAAATATATTTATAAGCCCTTCTTATACAGGATTTTGTCTAGGATGAGTTTTTTTGGATGAAACTATCTCCTCTTATGAGACAATTCATTCTAGAGAGAAGAGTAAGAAGCCTAGGATGGATCTTAAGATGGACATCTCAAAATTATATAATCATATTAATTGTTACTTCCTCTTCAAAGTGATTGAGAAGATTTGGTTTAACAAGAAGGTCACTAAGCTTTTCAAAGTTAAGATCAACACAATTTAGTTCTCTGTGATTTTCAATGGTCCTCCTTGGGGTTCCTTGTTAGCATGAATGCTAATGATATTCCTTTGAGGGAGTTTTCTAAGAATTTCTAGAGCATGTGGGAGATTTTTCTAAACTATGTCTACATTGTGTCCTAATGAATTGACCAAGTGTGCACACAAAGAGTCAAAGATATGCAAAAGATATGTTTGATTTACAAACAATATTATATAGATAGAGTACCTAAGAAGCAATTTCTAATGTTTGGATTATATCTCCTAACAAAGATAAAATTGTAATATTTGTAGTTAGATAGTGACAATAGACATCTTGATGATGAGATCAATGAGTGCACAAGGTCTGAGGTTGAATGTGTAAGAAGTTGTAAAGACTGTGAGACAATAGTGTTATGTAATTGTAAATTAATTAATTATCTTAAAGAAGTCCTATTATAATTAAATATAAAGCCTCAAGCCTAACTCAAGAAATTATTTTGAGGATATGGTATAAGGGAAGGTTATTTTCCTTTTGGTGAAGTGTGTATTCAAATGTGATATGCAAAGTATTTGGTAATGTGAGTAAGAGATCCAAGGGATTATTGGATGCGAAGTTAGTGATATGGTAACAAGATCAGAAGTAATTGACATCATAGAGGAAGTAGAAGTATAATACATTTCTATCATTTTACAACAAAAAATATGGAGATCAGTTGAACAATGATTTCAATGATCTTAGCCCTAAATTTGTTTGGATAGTGAGCCCATTTTCCTTCTACAACTCCTAACAAGGTTGGCACAACTCTTAATAGGGATTCAAAATCTCTTAATAGGGACTGATATATATTGAATGTATTTCATTGGCTCCTAACAGAGTCCATCCTCTAACAAGGAACATTTATAAATTTAGAACATAATTTTGTGGGTAGCATCCCCACTAGGGTTTTTCCTGTAATCAAAGAATTCCCTAGTTAACATACATGGTGTTATTGTGTATGAGTATCTTGCTATGGTTGCTGATTATATTGTTCACATACTTTAAGGTTAATAAGGTTGATAAGTTTTATAATAGTTGTATAATTGATTCACCCCCACCCCTAGTTATATTGGTCGACTTTACTTTCTAACAATTGGTAATAGAGCATCAGGTCCTTGAAGAGAAAGCTTAACAACTTTAGGAGATAAATGGCGGGTCACTTCAAAAAAGAAAGTCCTAAATTTGATGGAGTTAATTATGACAGTTGGAAGGAGAATATGAAGACTCATTCGTAATGTATAATTCTAGGATATTGGCTTTTGACAAAGAATAACAAAAAGGTTTTAGAAGAAAGCAATCTTGAGGAATGTAGTGAAGCTAAAAGAGATTTGTTTACATGTAATATGTGATAGAAAGAAGCATTATTGTTAGCTCTTCCTAAAAATGAATACAATCAGTAAGATATTTAGAAACATCCAATAAAATTTGGAAGGCTTTAGAAACTACTTTTGAGGGCGATAAGCATGCTAAAAGAGTAGGACTATGTAATCAAATATGCTTATTTCAAGATACTAAAATGATGGACGATGAATTTGTGAGAAGCTATATTGGTAGAATATCCAAGATTATTATAGGAATTAAGTCTTGTGAAGGAGCTAAACAGGAACATGAGATTGTATGGAAGATTCTGAAAACTTTAATATCACCATTCAAACAATTAGCATAGATAATTAAACTTTTGATACCTTGTAATAAGTAGTTCACCAAGGAGATTTTTCTAGGAAGATTAGAAGCAACAATATCAAGTTTGACATACTCTAGAGAACTGACAAGAGTGAAGACAACCTTTAGTGCATTAAGTCTTCATCCTTTTTTTACAAGAAGTGCAAAAACAAATGGAGACCATGCTAGCAACAACAAATCTAGATATGAAGAAGACATGAATATTGAAGAATGAATATCCCTTCTTATGAGAAGAGAACCAAAAGGTAAGAAAATATTTAAATGTTGGACTTGTGATGAATTTGGTAATTATTCTTCTAAGTGTCCTTAAAGAGAGAAAAAACATAAGATGAATTTTAAGCCTAAAAGACCTGGAGATTGTTTTTATGCAAATGAAGATGATGAATATGAGAAAAGAGTTCAGAGTGAAAATAATGATGAGTTAGTATTTGTGGCTATAATAGAATAGAGTTCTAAAATTGAAATTAGAGAAGAAAAGGCCTTAGTTTCTCAAATTGGAAATAAATTTGACTAGATTATAGACAATGGATGTTCACATTATATGACTAGAGATATGAGTAAATTTGTTAAGTTCAAAAATCATGATGGAGGAATTCTTAGAGTTGGTAAAAATACATCTATAATATCACAGGAATATGATCTATTACTCTTGATGGAAAGAATAATACTGATGATGTTTATTTTTTTGATGGGTTTAAACAAAAGTTGTTGAGTGTTGGACAATTGGTTGATAAAGGTTATTAGTTGTAGTTCATAGAGAAGACTTTCTTTATCAAAGATAAGGATAGTAAGCTGATTGGAATACATACATGATCCATAGGTAATGTATTTCAATTGAATACCACTGAGATGACTTGTTTGGTTATGAAAGTGGATAATAGTTGGTTATGGCATAGAAGGTTTTGTCACGTAAAATTTGATAATATTGTGAAGGCTAGTAGTACTTTTGTAGTAAGATATTTACATAGAATCATGAAGCCTTCTAATGTTGTTTGCAAAAAATGTATAATGGCTAAGTAGAAGAAGTTTTAATTTCCCAGCAAGAAGTTCACTATCAAAGAGAAATTGGAGATTTTTCATATAGACTTGAGTAGTCCTACTAGAACAAGAGGATTCTATGGAGAAAGTTTTTTTATGAATTTTATTGATGATTTCACTAGAATGATGTGGATAGAATTTCTTAAAGAAAGTTTGAGGCATTTGAAAAGTTTAAGGTGTTTAAGAATAGAGTTGAGAATGAATGTGGTGTCAAGATTAAATGTTTGAGGTCAGATAAAGGTGGAGAGTTTAACATGTTTTCTAAAGAAAATAAAATTAAGAGATAGTTATCATCACCCAAGACTACTTAGAAAAATGGGATAGAAAAAAGAAGGAACATATCTATATCAGAGGCAAAAAGAGCTATGATGTTTGAGAATGATGTATCCAAGACATTTTGGAGAGAAGCAATCAAAACAATAATATACACTATGAACAGAGTGTAGATAAAAAAGGCTACAAACAAGACTCCTTATGAACTATGGTTTGGACATGCACCATTTGTAAAGTATTTTAGAATATTTGGAAACAAGTGATCTATAAAGAGAGATGATGGCATTGGTAAGTTTGATCCAAGAAGTGATGAAGGTATTTTCCCTGGTTATTCATTGAAAATAAAAGCTTGTAGATGTTTTAATTAGAGAACTAGGACAATTGCTGAAAGTACAAATGTAAAGATAGATAAAACATTTGGAGTTAAAGAGAGAATGCATAATTATGTTTCTAATGATTAGGAAGATAATCCTAAGCATGTTAGAGAAAATATTGAAGTTTACTTTGAGACTAACAATGATTTGTAGAATGTTGAGAAAAGAGGAGAACATAGAACAAAAACAATAGAAGAGATACAAGTTGAGTTAGAAATTCCTACACCTAACATAAATTTGGCAAAGAACCACCCTATATAACAGATTATTGGAAGTAAAGAAAAAGGAGTGATGAAAAGAAATAGAGTACAAGAGGAATTATGTCTAATTTCTCAAGTTGAACATAAGAGCGTAGGTGAGGCATATAAGGATGATCGATGGATTCAAGAAATGAATGAAAAACTAGATCAGATTGTGAAGAAAATGGCATGGGAATTAGTTCCTAGACCTAAAGATAAGAATGTTATAGGAACAAAATGGGTATTCAAAAATAAGATGAATGAACAAGGTGAAGTTGTGTGGACTAAAGCTATATTGATATGTAAAGGATATGCACAACAAGAAGGTATAGATTATGAAGAGAATTTTTCCCCTATTGCTAGAATGGGAGCAGTAAGGACGTTCTTGGCTTATGTAGCAAGTAAGAAGTTTAAAGTGTATCAAATTGATGTAAGTCAACATTTTTGAATGAAAAACTTGAAGAAGAAATCTACATTAAGAAGCCTAAAGGATTTTTTTTGATAGAAGAAAAGGATTTGGTATGAAGATTGAAGAAAGCATTGTATTGTCTAAAGAAAACACCTAGAAGGGTAAGTGCACCACATTGTGGTACCAAAAGGGTATATAAATGGCCACTTCTTATTTTATTTTATTTTCTAAAATCAACAATATATGAACTTGGACAAGAATTTGAAGATAGTTACACTCAAAATTTTAAGATATGACCAAAAAAAGTATTAGTCCTTTGAAATTAATTTCTAAACTACTAATTTTTTTCCATAATGGTTTAGTTTTAGGTCCTCAAAAAAGGGGGCCATAGAAAGTGGTACTATTTTTCAAAAAAGAACATAACATAGTGCAAAATGTGCCCCCGCCAAAAATTTTAACCTATTTTTTTTGAAATTCTTTGATTGCTCTAGTCAAAACTTACCTAACACTATGTAGTTTATCATAGATTTTTCAGATAATTTTATAATGTGTATATTTTTTGTAATGAATTTTTTAATTGGACACGTTCTAAAAATGTTCTTTCTTTCAAAGTGTGTAGAATGGAGTCTAGCTTCCAAAAAAACTAAGTTATTGTGAAATTTGATGATTGAGCTAAAATCTAGATCCCAATTAGTACACATTGGTTTTTGACAGAAATGGACATACATTCAAAATAAATTATAGTTGAAAGGCTTGAAATAGTTCAAATTCAAAATAAATTATATAGTTATATAGCTAACACAAAGATCTACAATCTCATGTAACTTGATTTTATTGATGCTTCACCACGAGGAAACTTAAAGGAAAGCACACAAGAAAAATCAATCATTTTTTGTATGTTTTCTGCAAAAGATGTCTCAAACTAGTTTAGACACCCCAAAAATATGGGTTGGACCCCTAAGGAAAATCCAAGTCTTAGGCTTGGTAGAATCCAAAGCTTTAAATAGCACGAGCACACTATTTAAAGTATTTTTAAATTTAGGCTTACATAGAACATACACATTATAGTACACACATGCTTTGTAAGGTTGAATTTCGATAGAGATGGAAGAAGAGAGGGATGTAGAGAGGAAAGGTGGGTAGAGAATGAGAGATAATAGAGGATGGGGAGAGAGTAGGAGAAGAGACATGGTGAGAGAGAGAGAGAGAGAGAGAGAGAGAGAGAGAGTAGGGGATGGGAGAAGGTGGGATAGGGAGAGAGGGACACAAAAATGGAGAGGGAGAGAGTGAGAGAGAGGAAGAGTAGGGGATTAGAGAGGGTGTGATAGGAAGAGAGAGGAAGAGTAGGGGATGGGAGAGGGTGTGATAGGGGGAGAGAGGAAGAATAGGGGATGGGAGGGAGGGAGGGAGGGAGGGGGGGGGGGAGAGAGAGAGAGAGAGAGAGAGAGAGAGAGAGAGATGTGTGAGAAATATATAGTAAAAGAGAGGAGTGAGAGAGAGATTTAGCTAGAGAAATATGGAGATGAAAATAAAGAGAGAGAGTAGGGGATGGGAGAAGGTGGATAGAGGACATAGAGAGAGAGAGAGAGAGAGAGAGAGAGAGAGAGAGAGAGAGAGAGAGAGTAGGGGATGGGAGAGAGTGAGAGAGAGACTGAGAAATGAAGAGAGAGAAACTAGGGGATGAGAGAGGGTGGGATAAGGGGCATAGAGAGATTAGGGGATGAGAGAGAGATAGAGGAAGAGAGAGGGGGGGGAGAGAGATAGAGTATGGGATGGAAGGGACGATGGGAGGGAGGGAGGGAGAGAGAGAGAGAGAGAGAGAGAGAGAGAGAGAGAGAGAGAGAGTAGGTGATGGGAGAGATGGGATAGACAGAGAGTGAGAGAGGATGGGAGAGAGAGAGTGAGAGAGATCAGAGAGAGTAGGGGGTGAGAGGGGGGTGGGATAAGGTGGAGAGAGAGTAGGGGAGAGGGTGGGATAGATGAGAGAGAGTAGGGGATAGGGGGAGAGAGAGAGGGTGGGCTGAGAGAGAGTAGGGGATGGCAAAGGGTCGGATAGGGAGATATAGATTTTTTACATAGTGCATATGCACTATAGTGTGTGTATTCTTCATAGCGCATACGCACTATATGAAAAAACAAAAAATTGGTTATAATGAAAGTTTGGGTCCCTATTGACCCATATTCTATTTTTTGTTTATTGTTTGTTTTGCTGTTCTAATAGAAAACATGGGTTTCATATTGTCATAAGTTAGTAAACACCAAATTCAATCATTGGATACACTATTTGAAGGATTTTTGAACATTCTTTCATGCTATTGGAAGCTAGCAAATACCAAATTTAATCATTGGATACACTATTTGAAGACTTTTTAAATATTCTTTCATGCTATTGAAAGATAGAAAACACCAAATTCAATAATTAGATACACTATTTGAAGGATTTTTGAACATTCTTTCTATAGAAAAGGTTAGTGCAGTCCTTTCTAATTTTCTTTGTTACTATAGAGATAAATTTCATTATAATTTGACAAGTTTAATATATAATGAATTCATTCAGATGTGTGTTTGAATAAATTGTTATTTGGAAATGGTTAGAAATTTGACAAGTTATTTAGTATATATTGTGTATTCATTAAAATATTTATAATTTTTATATGTATTTAAATGATTTGTAATCTGAAAATTGTAACTAATTTAGATGTTTGAATAATTTGACATTTAGAAATCATCATCATGCTAAGGAAGAAACCAAATACTCAAACAATGGAAGAGAGGGAGAAAGATTTCACAATTAAAAGAGATAAAATGAAACTACTATGTGAACAAAAAAATTGTAATGCAATAATAAGAACTATCTTTTGAAGAGGAACAAAAACCACCAATACAAAGAAATAAAGAGGAAGATTTGGAAAGAAAAAGAGAATGAAGGAGACTCCTATGCTCAAGATGACAATTGAATTGTGAAGCTAAACCATCTTCCAATGTTGGAGTCATATCATCATCGCATGTTGAAGAGACACTAATTTCTATATCTAACAATGTACACACTCCATCATGTCATGTTGAAGGCACAACATCTACATATCAAGTAGGTGATATTCCATCTTTTGCATCTTATTGCCAAGGCACATCATCTTCAGTTTAAGGTATATAAAACACTCAACCTTATGTTGATGTTCAAAATGTTGAGGGAATGGAGAGATCATAACACTTTCTAGAATTCATTTTAGAATACCAAAGTATTTGATTGATATTGATCCTAACATTTTTAAATTAATGCTTGACAAGATTAGTAAGCGTACTTGTCAAAGAAAATTTAATCAAATGTGGAGATTATTCTTTGAAGAATTAGATATTGCAGGTCAATGGCAATTATTTGTTAAAATGATGAAGAATTTGAAATTTAGGCCTATCACGAAGATTCTTGGGCTAAGAATGATGGACGATTCAAATGAAAAAAATGTTGAAAATAATCTAATGAGTGCATATGACAAAGTGTGTTCCTAATCACTCACCAAAGATAGTAATATTACAAAAGGCACACTTGCATTGACAATAGTAAGTACCCAAATGAAAAATGCTTGACTCATGAGAAAGACAAGAAAAACATTGAAAATTGATAGAGGTACTCTAAGGAGAGCCATGGTATGGAATAAGAGATTGGAAGATCAAAAAAAATGAGTTATGGACATTTAGTGGTAGACTATGGTGAAACGATAAAGAAATTAGTGAAGCTTTGAAATCATTGATTGAATATTTTTGGACAAATAACATGTGTGTTTCCCTTAATCAAATAGATTCTATAATAAGGAGGATTGGTAGCCAAAATCACAATCCACATGCAAAACATTTTTTGGATTCAACTCAGACACAATTTTTTGCAAAATTCATTGGTATGTATCCTCAAATTTGAATAAGTCAAAGATACATATTGATTTTTCTAACCATTTTTATGTTTTAAGGCATACGTGTGTGTTTTTGCATACATATTGAATTTTCTAACCATTTTTATGTTTTAAGGCATACGTGTGTGTTTTTGCATACATATTGAATTTTCTAACCATTTTTATGTTTTAAGGAATACGTGTGTATTTTTGCATTCTAAGTTTGTTTTGCAGGATTGTGACATGAATGAGCCTCCTAGACATTCAAGGGAATTCATATCCAACATTTTATGTGAAATAGGGGACGATCAAAATTTTTACAAGACATCATGCTTGAATGATAAATGCTTATTTTTTGGTTCTTTGCATCTTTTATCAACTTGTAAATATATGGATAGTACACATGCAATTGGAAATGAAATGGTAGATTATGGAAAATATAAGACAATGACATATGCTCTAAAAGATGGGAAACTGGGTAAAAGATGTGATTTAGTCATTGAAAATATTAAATATTCTAGTGTGTGAGTTCATAAAGAGTTTTTGTGAAAATATTATTTACGAGCATGCAAGGCATACACATAGAGCTAGATGGCTAATTTTGCAATTCAAGTTGTGCAAGGATACATTTCTACTAGATACCATTGTTTTGGTTGTAGATTTTGCAGAGAACTACACACTATAACCACAAAATGAAGTACAAGAAAAGTTTTATACTTCTTAACATGTTTTCACATTTGTTCACATAATGTTCATACATTCACCTACAAGTACAGAGGATAATAGGAAGATATTGAAGGAGTACTATTTCTACATCTGTAATGATCGATCACATTCTATGGAGTTTGTACATGGTTTTTTTCAACTATTTTATGGATATTTGGATAACAAAGGCATACCATAATGCCAACAAGTCAAACAATTGTGCATCTCAATTCAAGAATGTACATATGTTCTATTGGTTGAGCAGGATGCACAGTTTGTCAAGAATTCAGTATATGTCAAATTTCATAGAGGCTAGTCATGGAAAGGGAGAGCACAATGGTGTAGGTGCATGCATAAAAAGATACTTAGCTTGTGAAGAACTAAAGTACAAAGATGGAGAAACAATGATAGATGAAAAATGCATCGTCCAATGGTGTAACACTACAATGGGTCCATGTAAGGAAGGTGAGTCTACTATTTGTAAATTTTTTTGATTGATAAATAATATTAGCATTGCACCATATGATGATTGTTGTAAACTAACAAGATCAAGTGATTTGTACTCTTTTAAAAGCTCTGATGAAGGTTCATAGAGTATCCAAACACAAAAAATGGCATGCTATTGTCCATCATGTGCAGAGGAAAATTGGGATGAATGTGAGTCAAATAAATGGATAGACAAATGGGATAAATGGGTTTTGGACCCAATTGACACCTATCATCCCCCACAAACACTGAAAATGGTAGAGATGGATTTATCCATTGAATTTGATTGCTTTTAAGATCTAGTGCAACCTAGTAATATATATTTGTAAATTCAATATGTAACTTTATAACTTTTACCTAAGTATTCGCTGAATTAATGACCAGATTCTATACATTTATCATTGCAAGTCATGTTTTTGTTGTTATTGCACTTGAGACGATGAAGAAGGGACATATTATTATTTGTGTCATTATGTCCAAAGCTTTTTGTTTTTGAATTAATTGGTTATATATGGTGAAGGTTTAGAGTACCATACAGGTGCGATTATTGTAACCAACACATGGCTTAGATGATATTCTATGAAGAACCCTAACTTGTGGTTATTCAAGGATTAGCAAATAGAGAGGAATGTTATTCATTGTTCAAAAAATTTTGTTGCATAAAATATATTCTTGATAAAATATGGTGGAAAACTACATAATAAGACTCTTTTGAAGGTTCGTGAGTTAGACCACGAGGCAATACTTGAGACATTAAAATGTAGAGCAGATCCAATTGGTTCATTAAATTGAATATAATTACAAAAATATGGAATCATAATGTAAAATTTTGTTAGATTTGAGAAGCTAAGGTATTTTGTTACCTACTAGATTCTAGGAATCCCAACTAGGGTCCTAGAATGGTCCTAGATAGACCCATTTGATCAAAAGATGTAAAGAGAAAAACTTATTCAAAAGTTGCCAAGTTGTTCAAAAACTTGCTTGAGAAACTTTTAAATTTTTTGCAAAAAGCTGTAAATGATAGTTTGGGAAGTTTTAACTACCCATGGTTGGGTATTTGAGAATAGGGAAGCATATTTAGGAAGGTTAGAAGGTTTTCAACATGGGGAAGCACTCAAATTCCTAGGTTGGTCAAAAGTTGTTAAATGAGCCAAAAGTTGCTAAATAGGTTAAAAGTTGTTAGGGATGGGAAACTAAGGTATTTCGCTACCTAATAGGTCCTAGGAATCTTAATTAGCATCCTAGAATAGTTCTAGATAGACCCATTTGACAAAAAGATGAAAAGAGAAAAAATTGCTCAGAAGTTGCAAAGTTGCTTGAACAACTTTTGCAATTTTTGTAAAAAGTTGTAGGTGGAGGTTTGCAAAGTTGTAACTACACATGCTTGGGTATATGATCATGGGAAACATATTTTGGAAGGTTTGAAGGTTTCTAGTCAGATTTCACACTCCTTTCCAACCAAGTTGCATTTTTTAGCAACGTTTACAACTTTTGAAATTTTGCATAAAATGTACAACTTTTGCAAAGTTCACTAGATTTCACTTCTAGGACTTGGAAAAGGTTCTAAATTATGAAAAATAAAAATAAAAACACCTAATCCTAGGCTATCTAGACCAAAAACTCTAAAAGACCCAATTTTTCCTAATTAGAAACTTTTGCTCATATCTTGCACAAAGTGGCCTAGGCATACATATCTTGCTCATATCTCTCTCACCATTTTTTGTGGGATCAAAATATTGGCTCCATTATCTCTAAGTGGCCAAGTAAACTCTAGTCCCAAGATCATCTCATCCTATTAACTGCTCAAACATTCTAGAGCATTTCGAACCAAATTGATCCTTAGATTCATTAAATGTCATAGGGCAGTGATCTTTGATGGGGCATATCTTGGAGCTCATGCGAGGTATGAATGCAATTCGAAATGCTACAGAATCATATTGCTAATACCTACAATAAATTTTTTCTCTTTTTGGATATTGGATCCTATTTTGATTTTGCAACCCCATGTTGAGTGATGCTAAAACTTGTAGTGTTAGCTAGTACAAAGTCACCAACTAGTGAATCTCTCTAACCATTCATTGTGGGATTAAACTATCTATTCTATTAGCTTTGGGTGGCTAGGTAAACCCTAGTCCTGAGCTTGTCCTGTCCCATTGAATGCTCAAATATTCCCGGGCATGCCAAACCAAATTTATCCTAAGAGTCATTAAATGCCATAGGATAGCTATCTTTGATGAAGCATATCTAGGAGTTCATCTGAGGTATGGATGCAATTCTAGGTGCTACAGGATCTTGTTGTTGACACCTAGAATAACCTATCTCTCTTTTTGGAGATTGGATTCTATTTTGATTTTGTGGCCCCATCTTAGATGAAGCTAAAAATTGCAGTGTTGGCCAATACAAAGTTGTCAACTGGTGAATCTCTCTAACCATTTTTCATGGGATCAAACTATATATTTTGTCAGTTCTAGGTGGGTGGGTAAATCCTAGTTTGAAGCTTGTCCCATTCCATTAACCACTTGAACGTTCTTGGGCATGTCGAACCAAACTAACCCTAAGAGTCACCAAATGTCATTATGAAGTGATCTTTGATAGGGCATACATCAAAGCTCGTGAGAGCTATGGATGCAATTCTAGGTGTTGCAAGATCATGTTTCCGACACCTACAATAAAATCTCTCTCTTTTTAGAGATTGGATTCTATTTTGATTTTACAGCTCCATCTTGGGTGATGTTGAAACTTATGGTGTAGGGTACCTAGGTGGAAAATAGATATGTTTTCTCATCCAATGATAGAGACACATGATAGAAATTAAAGGTGATCATAAACCTTATTTTGAACATGTTATTTTGTTATTGTAATAAGGTAATCCTTGTTTGTAAGGTCAAGGAACTTGAGGTCACCTATAAACCCAAGTTTCCTTAGTCCTAGGGATTTTATCATTTTTTAATAAGTTGAATCAAGAAGTGTTTTAAGATTCATTACACCTTATATAGGTCCTATGTGCTACCAAAATTTTTTTGGTTAAATTCTAGGAAGATTAGTGCGAAAATTGCTTTTGCAATAAAAGTTGCTAACAATTTTTTGGCAATTTAGGCAATTTTTTGGAAAATGCTGAAATTAACCTTGTAACCAATAAAACCAATTGGTAATTGATTGGAATGGATTTTAAATGATGAAAATACCATCTATGAATTTAGAGGAGGCATAAGATTTATGTTCAACAAATTTTTAATACCAAATATACAGATTTTTTGAGAATTTGCCTGTTGTACAGATTGGGAGGCCAAATCCAGTTGGATGTTTTGATTTTTTTTTTTGTCTAGATTAAAGTGCATTTTATTTCAGGTTGATTCATTAAGTTTCAAGTAAGTTAAAGCATTTTCTTTCTAAGTAGGTTTCAAAACCCTTAAATTGAGGGTTTCAAGCAAGATGTAGCCCTAACCTATATTTCTATGGTTGGTTTTCAATGGCCTCCTAGGATTTGCAAGGTTAGGGTAGGTAGATTAAGATTACTAAGTTCATAATTTTCTTAGATAATCTAAGGGGTTAATGAATTTCCCTAGTGTGAAAATATGGTGTTTTTAGTCCTTAAAATGTTGATTTTGTGGATAGGGCTTGGAGTTGGGCTATGAAACTTGGAAAAGAGTAATTTCATGTTTGTAAATGTGTAATAAGACCATTTGTAATAGAAAAAAAATCCTAAAAATCCATTCTTTCACATTCCAAGTGTTCTAGGCTTGATTTGGCCAATTGGGCATGTGAGGCTTGTATAGGTTTAGGAGTTCTAGAGTAGGATGGGGAGTTTAAGCTTTGCGGTTTTGTGTAACTTAAAAAAGGGTATCCAAATACCTACTTTTTCTGCTAGGTTCAATGGAGAGAAACAAATTTTCTATCCCAAAACCACAAAAGGACTACAAGGGCAATTAGGCCTATTGAGAGCAATTTTGCAAAATACATGTTAGGAGAGTAAAATAGTTGTGGAAACCTCATAATTAGGTGTTCCTTGAAGCTTCTAAGATTTATTTTGAAGAAAGAAGTTGATTAGGATCAGTTTCTCAAATTTTCTCATTTTTCTCTTATTGCTTCCCAAATCTTGACTAGGGAAAGTGATAAAGTAGTTTTGTGAAGTTGGGTAGAAGTTTGTTTAGTGTTGTAACCAAGTTAGAAAGAGTCTTTGAAGACACTTGGGAAGGTGGGAAAGGTATTTTTCCTTAAAAGTGTTCTTTTTGGGAATCCACTAGCTTTTAGTGTGAGCACTCTACATCATTTTGGATGCAAATTACATTAAAGTGAAATAGATGAAATTCTTAAAATGTAAACAAGAAAAACAAGATATATATTATGATAACAAATAATGTCATACATGAACAAACATATCATATATTATAATAACCAATATTGTCATCGGTCTAATAATGTCATTCATCAAATATATGTCATACGTCAAATATAAAATGTCATATATACGGGTGAACCCACAATAATGGGTTCCACTTCAGTGGAAGGAAGAAACTTGCAAAAGCTAGCAAATTTTCGGATCCCCATTTACCATACATTCGCGCGAACAACTTAGACATGTTCGCGCGAACATATGTGCGCGTATGCACGTATGTTTGCTCGAACATGCGCATTGTACATGTTCGTGCGAACCGATGTTGAAACAATTTCTGGCGGTTTAAATCGTCTTTTTAACTTTTTCAAAGTCATTTTCATAGCGAGTCTTGTTCATTGAGCGTTCGACGAACATGTGGTTTATGCTACTTCCGACGATGTCATCTTGTCATTTTCGTTTTGATTTTCGTTATCGGGTATGTCAAAATATTATTAATTTAATATTTCTAATGTTTTTGAAGTATTTTTTTATATTATCAAAGTAGATTTTAATGTTTTAAATGTATTTTTTTTATGTTTTGAAAATATATTTGAATATTATTTACGTCTTTAATAGTTTTGAAAACATATCTAATTGTTAATTTAATATTTTTATTGTTTATTTATATTTATTTAGAAAACAGAAAAATATTATATAGAAAATATTAGAAAACATTAGAAAAAATAGTAAAAAATTTAAGAAAAATATTAGAAACCAAATTTAGAAAAAATATTACGAAAACATTAGAGAATTTATAATTTAATATAAAATTTAGCAAACAAATTTAGAAAAAAAAAAGTAAAAAAATATTTAAAAAATATTTAAAAATTTAGAAAAAAAACATTAAAAAAGTATTAGAAAATTTAGAAAAAAAAATTTTAAAAATATGAAAATTTAGAATTTTTTTTCAAAAAAATTAGAAAATTTAGAAAAAAAACATTACAAAAATATTAGAGAATTTATAATTTAATATAAAATTTAGAAAAAATATTTTAAAAAATAATAAAAAATAAATTTAAAAAAATTAGAAAAATATTAGAAAATTTATGATTTAATATAAAATTTAGAAAACAATTTTAAAAAAAAAACATTTCAAAACCATTAGAAAATTTAGAATTTAATATAAAATTTAGAAAAAAAATTACAAAAATATTAGAGAATTTATAATTTAATATAAAATTTAGAAAAAATATTTTAAAAATATTTTAAAAAATATTAAAAAATAAATTTAAAAAAACATTAGAAAAAATATTAGAAAATTTATGATTTAATATAAAATTTAGAAAACAATTTTTTAAAAAAACATTGCAAAAACATTAGAAAATTTAGAATTTAATATAAAATTTAGAAAACAAATTTAGAAAAAAAATAAGAAAAATATTAGAAAATTTATAATAATAATAATTTTAGAAAATAAATTAAATTTTTTTTTTTTAAATTAGAGAATTTATAATAATATAAAATTTAGAAAACAAATTTAGAAAAACATTAGAAAAATATTTCTAAAAAAATAAAAAAACATTACAAAATTTATAATAATATAAATTTTAGATAAAAATTTAGATATGTGTGTGTGTGTGTGTGTGTGTGTGTGTGTGTGTGTGTGTCTGTGTGTGTGTGTGTGTGTGTGTGTGTGTGTGTGTGTGTATGTGTATGTATATGTATATGTTAATGTAAATGTTAATGTAAATGTTAATGTTAATGTTAAATGTAGAGATGTATGTTTTCAATATTAATGTTTATATATATATGTCAAATTCACTTTAATGTCTTAATCTTAGAAGTTTAATTAAATGACATATCTTAAGGGTCTAGATCCTAAATTGTACATGTAAAAATATAGATTAGAATGTATAATTTTTTATTTTGAACATAAATATACATGTATATTTGTTCATGGTTAAAAGTAGATGTATGTACATGTTTCTAATAAATTCACATTTTTATATGTATAATTTGTGTATATGTTAACTATTGCTCTTAATTTATCTTATAACTAAGTGTAATTAACTATATTTAATAACACATGTCTTAACGGGAGATCCTAAATTACACATAAGAATGTAGATTAAAATGTATATTTTATTTCATAAATGTACATGTAAATATGTTCATGTGTTAGATATAGAGGTGCATACATATGTTTTCAATATTCATGTTTAAATGTACATATGTTATTATTTTTAATGTCTTAATAATTATAAGTATATAATTAGCTATATAATTCAATGACATGTCTTAAGGGGAGATCCTAAATTATACATATATAAGAATGTAGATTAATTTGCATATCTAGGTATGAATATAACATACATGTACATCCAAACCCTAACCCTAACCATTATCCAAACCATAACCCTAACCTTGATCTTTAAATTTAATTTCTAAACTCAATATTATAAATGATAATAAATACCCTAAATCATAATCTTGAACCAAATCATAAACTTCATATGCTAAGTTCTCTTATCCTAAATTCTTAACCATGGACCTTAATATTAACCCCTAAATTTAATGCTAGAAATTATGTAAGTTTGTGTAAACCCTGATAGTGTTATAAGGTCTTAAATCTTACCCTAAAATTGAGCCTAATTACACTAAAACCCTATTTGAAAACCTAATTGAAGCCTAACTAATATAAAATTAAAACAAGTTGACCCTAATCCTAAATTGTTAAAAATTACATTTGAGATACATGCACATACATTCAAACACATGTACATACATGAAGTATGACCCTTGTTTTAAATGATATATATGTAACCCAACTTGAAATCTAAACCTCAAAACATTGTCATTTAAGAGTAATATAAATAATTTATTAGGTACCCTTTAATTGAATTCTCTAATAATATCCCCCAAAGTATAATAAAATCTTAGAACAACAAATTAACTCTAACCATAACCAAACTCTCAACTTTAAAGTTATCCTATACTTATATGCAAATTAATCTAGGTATGGATGTGTTACAGATTATCTAGGTCCATGATGTGTGATGTATGTTTAATTACATACGTATAATTTTTAATGTTAAAAATAAAAAATTATGTACAACAAGCAATTTAGCTCTTCATACATTTCTACAGATATGGCTTCACACTATATGCTTGATGCGACTTCTGGTGTGACACTTGATGTAGTTCCTACTGTGGCTCCTACTGTGGCACAAGTTGATGCAGTTCCTGTTGTAGCACCTGATGCAGTTCTTGATATGGCTCCTTGTGCAGCTTGTGGTGGGGCTTGTGCTGCAACTTCTAGTGAGGGCTCTTTGTGTACCTTGACATAGGACTCGTCATCCAGCTCATGTTCCAGCTCCTAGTGCGGCTCATGTTCTAGGTTAGGCTACACCCACAGCTCCTATTTGAGGTCTTGCTGCACCACCTCCATGCATTGTTATCGATGCATTATTTGCATTTTTAGAGCATGAGGTTGCTAGATTGTAGCACTCTACATTGACTTCTGATGATGGTCTTTATAGAGACATATGCACTACGATATGTAGGAGTTTATAGGATTTGACAGCTAGGTTTAGAGGTCACCATTCATTTACTTCTGCCATATTAGCTTCCATATCTAGGGAGCTTAGGGCTGAGGTTTTAGGAGATGCATCATTCAATGATGTCAAGAGGGTAGCCCCCAAAGATGTCATCCAGAGAAAGCTATTTTTGGCTTATGAGGGGATAGTGGTAGGGTGAGAGGCTACAGAGTCACACGATGCAGAGACCTTATTATTGCTAGCATGATCTATCTAAAATTTTTAGCTGCATATGGTCATTATCCTAATAATGACCAAATACCACTTTATTTTGCACAATAGTTGTATGCTAAGTTCTGTATAGGGCTCAACATCAACTACTTGGATATTCTTGATTATTGTAGACAGGGGCATGGTTGGATTGTAGATCGTAACTAGTACCGCAGTGTAGATCATCTGCCACCTATAGGTCTTAGACAATTTGTTGGACCAAGGATGCCTCTTGTGATTCCTACACATGCGCCTATTGTAGATAGAGTCGTCATTGCTTTCCAGAGGGAAGCAATTGACACTATTGGGCACATTGCATCTGCGGCAGCTAGTATCACATCAGATTCTATTGGTCATTATCTTAATAGTCAACGTCCTCGTCCACTTGGTTGACCATCTTCACAGGCATCTAGTAGCACTTCAAGTGCCTCCTCTAATGATGCATATAGAACTGCTAGGCTACCACTACTAGGTGATATTCATGGTCTTTCAGGATAGTAGACACATATGGATATGGCACTATATTTTTTAGAGGATATGTTGCACTTTATTAGCTATTTTTCTTATACACAGAGGATTCCAGTACACGCGGTGATGGATGTTGTTAGACAGCATCATAGCCCCGACACAGTTCCACAAACACAGGCCGCCACACCAGTGACAGATGACACACCTGTGTGTAGCTCACAGCATTCGGCACCAAACTCATGACACTTTACAGATGACTCGAGCATACGAGTTGGAGATGTCCATATCATAGCTGAGGGCCTTGATGATTTTGGTGAGCAATTGCAAGGCCTATCTGAGATTGATACTAGTTCAACCCTAGGTATTTCATCATACATGGACCTATTATTCGGACCTGGCAGCACTAATTCTACACCAAATGTACCCAGCTAGTTACATAGTCCACTTCACTCAGATTTACTAGCAGTTGGACATGGAGTTTTAGGCTCAGGTGCATCAGTAGATGATATGATGGAGTCTGTTGATCATCCTCCACCTCTGGAGACCCAGGTACATATATAATTTAATTTTAATTTTAAATATATATGAAATTAAAAAATATGTTCATTTATTGAAAAATTTAGTTCAGATATATATGTAGATATTTAATTTAATCTTTAACTCATTGTAAATCATGTAGGCACAGGTCGCTAAGCACACGGTTACACATACTATTGGTTCAGGGCATCATATACATGAGAGAGATGATTCTATTGAGGCACCTGGTAGTGCTCAGGTACTTGATTTTTAAATAGTTTGTTTAAAGTTATTTAAATATTTTGAAAACTAGATATATATATATATATATATATATACAAATTTGTATTTAATTTGAATGTATATGTACATGATGCACGTATGTATATATATGTTTTAAAGATAGAACTCTAACACATGTATGTATATATGTACATATATTTGCAAGGCTTGGTTGATGTGCCTCGACGAGAGGATGTACATGAGACTTGATCAGAGGGTTGTTCTGTTCGTATGTGTCTTGAGGGGTCCTTCTAGTAGTAGATCAGATTTATATATTTTATGATGCATAAATATTGGAGGTCCAGTTTACATGTACACATGTGTATTTCAGTTCCTTGATGACATGCATGTACTTTCACTATTTATTTGATTATTGAGTATTTCAGTGTTACATACCATCACATGTATGTATATATGACTTTTTATATTTTTCTACATACGTATATTTATTCAAGATTTACAATTTTCATTTCAGATACATAGAGATATATTAGATCTGTAGATGTTTATTCTTGAGACGTGTATATGTGTACATATGTGTATTTTTTTTGTTATAGCTATAGAACATGATCTTTGATCCAGTGGATATTTTTAGTGAAAATTGAAGTATCTCATTTCTCTCTAGAATCTGCACCATTAGAAAGATCTCAGCATCCTGATTCCAACACAACTTGAACGGACAAAAATGGAGTCTAAATATAGAAGTTATGCTTAGTCAAAGTTTTGGTCAGCAGGTAGACCAGAGGGCTAGATAAGGGGCGAAATCAAACCATCTCAAAAGTGGTTAGCAATGGATTTCAAAATGAAGAACCTGATAAGAGCTTTCCAACGGCGTTCATTTCATCAAAAATGGACTTCATATGTGAAAGTTATGGCTGTTTGAATTTTGGAGGCAAAATGTAATGGTGATGATGTCATCATGATATCAGCAGCTCAAGTGATGACACATGTCAAATATATGAGCAAATAAAATAGTGCCACATGGCACCTCAAGCTCGAATTGGGTGGTTTAAAAATTCGTTGAGGAGGTTTGAACCCTCAACCTCTCATTCCCTACTTTCCCTCTTTGCCACTAGACCATGTGGAGCATTTAGCATATTTGTAATAGATTTTCTATTTAAACTATGAATGCTGCCAAAGCCGTTTGAAAAGATGCATAGGTGGGAGTTGAACCCTTGACCTGGCCACCCCTAAAATAGCTACGTGTCAATACACCACTGATGTGGCTTGTAAAATGCATGGCAGATGTGTTATTTAACTTGTATCAAATAGCAGAGCCCCCTTAAAATAGATTTATTTTTTATTTTTAACAACATTAACCCCTAAAATTATATAAATGCCAAAATGTAAAAATGGCAAAGGGGCTATTCGAAGGGGGTGTTTTATTTTATACCCTTAATTTTTTTTGAGCCAATTTAAGCAAATTATTTTGTATAAAAAGGGGGGTAGGATGTCATTTGGAGGCAATGAGAAATTAAGGGAGACTTGGAGAAAAATTGCTCTTGGTGAAGTTTTGAAGGATTAGGGAGATTTTTGGAGCCATTTTTGTACTTTAGAGTATTGTTATGCTATCGAAGTGCTAGAAGAAATGGTCTTCTTGGTGCATAATTGTAATTGATTTTTGGAGATTAATCGGATTGGTCGTACTCTATTGGAGTGGACCCGGAGATGTAGTCACATGTGTGGCAAACTCCGAAATCAAACTTTCTTTGCACTTTCTATCTTCTTTTCTCTCAATTCTATTTCTCATCTTAAGTTTTGATTTCATTTATGTATAAATTTATTAAGACTTTCGCTAATTTGATTTTAATTAAGCATTCAATACTGCAATTAGTCTAGATCCGTCCATCAGATCAAGTGGTATCAGAGCCTAGTTGACTATTATTGGAGTTGTTTTTGAATGCTAACTAGATCCAGGATTCAGAAGGGCAAAGGCAAGCTTGAAGAATTTAATCCTGAGATCAGGAAGCGAAGAACTTTTCCAAAGATGTCTATTTCTGGAATGGAGGTTCCTGATGAGATCAGTGAGAAAGAATTTCGAAGAGCATTCCTTGAGATGAAGGCTAAGGTGGACATTCTTCTCCAAGAGAGACACAAATGACAATTGAGAAAGGAAAATAAGGCTAAGATGAAGGAGGAAGCAAAATCCTTATTAAAGAATTGAACGAGAAGCCGTATGAGGTGAAATTCTCATGTACGGTTTTATATAGTGGCAGTAAAGGTCACTTTTCTGCCAACTTTTCCACTATCACCCCTAAAAAACCAAACTCTGCCTTACGTAAAGTCGCTAGAGTACGATTAACTTCTAAATATGAAATCACTGCTTATATACCTAGTATTGACCATAATTTACAAGAACATTCTATAGTATTAGTAAGAGGTGGAAGAGTCAAAGATTTGCCCGGTGTTAAATATCACATAATTCGAGGAATTTTAGATGCTGTCTCAATCAAAAACCAGAAACAAGGGCGTTCTAGTACGTTGTATATTCTTATCTAAGATTTGTATCATTTTATGATGATGCCATGTCAATTGCTAAAAACATGTAAAGTATATGGCTAACCCAATAACGAACATTTTCTAAGGGGACTAGACCAGGCTAAAACAATAAGGATAATATATGTCTAAGGTTTAATATTTAATTCATTTTATAAGTTTTCCCTTACTTAGTGTGTGTTAACATAAAATTGGAAATGTCTTGACTTTTTTGGAGCAGACTCAATTCAAATAGCATTGATTTAAAACACCTTTTCCTTTTTTATACTCTATTTTAAACCTAAGGACCTAATCGTATAGATATAGAAAATACAAGATTTCTAATCATAGCAAAAGAAAGGAAACGGATACTAAAGGATGACAAAGCCAAAGGAGTAGGAGGTGGTAATGACCCTCCTAAACCTCCATCCCCGTCTTCATCATCGTCTTCATCTTCTCCTTCTTCTCCATCTTCTCCTCATTCTACTTCTTTTAATCCTTTCAAGAGTGGGTATAAGCCTAAGATAAAACTAGATGTAAAATTTGACTTGCCTAAGTATTGTGGTGAACTTAATGCTGAAAATTTGGATGATTGTATTCAGCAAGTAGAAGTCTATTGTAGAGTCCAGAACCTATTAAATGATGTTGATAGGATCCAATTAGCTACTCTTCGGTTAGGAGGTACAACTTTAACGTCGTGAGAGAGTAAGACTAAGGCAGAAGTTTCACAACATGGTAGAGTCAGTTTAACTTGGGAAGAGTTTGTTAATGCTCTTAAGAAGCAATTTTATCCCTTAGGACAAATGCAACATTTAATGATGGATTGGCGAATGTTTAGGCAAGGGAAAGATCAAATAGTCCAAGAGTACACCCATGAATTTAGGAAAAGGGCTATTGCTTTGAATGTTCGTTTGTACACCTAGGATACTTTGTTGAAGTACATAGGAGGTCCTCATTCCTACCTTAGGCATTCTATTTTGGTATTGAACCCTTGTAATTTGGATGAAGTGTCTTTTCAAGCAATACACTTAGAGTCAAGGGGTAAAGGATCTTTTATTGATAAGTTTGATAATGATGTAAATAAATCTTCTAAGAATGCAGAGATAGAGAAAGGAAAGAAGGCATCTATAGTCAAGAAGGATGAGAAACTTTCTTGCACTCATTGTGACAAGAAGGGTCATGAAGAACATTGTTGGAAGTTGCATCCTGAATTGAAGCCTAAGTGGGCTTAGAAATTTGATCAGAAACAAAAAGGTAAGGAGAAAGCCACAAATGTTGTTATGGATCTTGGTTTAGATTCAGATGATGAGACTAAGGTAACAGCTATGGGTTTTAAAGATAGAGCTCCTATCTCTAGTGTTTCTATTACTAGTTGTGCTTCTACTTCTATAGTTAATGATTTCTCTAAAGACAAGAAAAGGAATGAGTTGTTTCATTTAAGGGTTGTTGCTAAGAACACTAAAATTGATGGACTCATAGATAGTGGTTCTCAAGTGAACTTGATCTCTGAAAGTGTTGTAAGAAACTTGGAAAAAAAACTACATTACATAAGAAACCTTATCCACTAGGCTAGATTTGTGAAAATGATAAGTTGCAAGTAACAAGACAATGCAGCTTAAGATTCACAATCACTAGTAAGTTTGTGGATGAAGTACAATTTGATGTGGTTCCACTGGATATCTATAGGATAGTGCTTGGTAGCCCTTTTCTTTATGATAGAAAAAAAAATTTCTATAGGGAAAAGAATCATTATCACTTGTTTAAAGATGGCATTCAGTATATTGTACATTCTCACAAGGGTAAGACTGATCGTTCTTTTGTAAACACAGGGCAATTAAAGAGGGTAATTAATGCAAGTAAAGAGTTGACTCTTATGTCTATCAATACAGGTGGTTCTACACTTGAGCTTGGAGTAGCTAACCAGGGTCAGATGTTGCAAGATGCACCCACAATACAGCATGAGAGAATGATGATTGAAAACATTGATGGTTCCTTGGGTAAAAATGTTCCTGTTGTGAAGGATCGATATGTTGTTGATTTATTCTCTTTCATTTTTGCATTATTGTTCAGCTTGATGCTAGTCAATATTTGTTGGTTAGTGGCTACGACAATTGATGTAGATGCTTATGGAAGTGATAGAATAATGTTTATGTTCAACAATGTTCTTGCAGTCTTCATTGTGCTTGTGAGTCAGGTATTCAGATGTACAGATGATGTAGGACAAGTGGGGAGGCCAAGTCCTCACTTTATGTCAAAGTAAATGTCACTTTTGGAGGTCCAAAAGGTCTTCAGTGGGGAGGCTTGATCCGGTGGATATTTTTAGTGAAAATTGAAGTGTCTCATTTCTCTCCAGAATCTACACCATTAGAAAGATCTCAGCATCCTGATTCCAACACAACTTGAACAGAAAAAAATGGAGTATGAATATAGAATTTATGCTTAGTCAAAGTTTTGGTCAACAGGTAGACCAGAGGGCTATATAAGGGGTGAAATTAAACCATCTCAAAAGTGGTCAACAATGGATTTCAAAATGAAGAGCCCGATGAGAGCTTTCCAATGGCGTTCATTTAGTCAAAAATAGACTTCATATGTGAAAGTTATGGCCGTTTGAATTTTGGAGGCAAAATGTAATGGTGATGACATCATCATGATATCAGCAGCTCAAGTGATGACACATGTCAAAAATATGAGCAAATAAAATAGTGCCACATGGCACCTCAAGTTCAAATTTGGTAGTTTAAAATTTTTTTGAGGAGGTTTGAACCCTCAACCTCTTATTCCCTACTTTCCCTCCTTGCCACTAGACCACATGGAGCATTTAGCAACTTTGTAATAGATTTTCTATTTAAACTATGAATGCCACCAAAGCCGTTTGAAAAGATGCATAGGTGGGAGTTGAACCCTTGACCTGGCCGGCCCTAAAATAACTAGTGCCAATACACCACTGATGTGGCTTGTAAAATGCATGGCAGATGTGTTATTTAACCTGTATCAAATAGCGGAGCCCCCTTAAAATAGATTTATTTGTTATTTTTAACAACATTAACCCCTAAAATTATATAAATGCCAAAATGTAAAAATGGCAAAGGGGCTATTCGAAGGGGGTGTTTTGTTTTATACCCTTAATTGGTTTTGAGCCAATTTAAGCAAATTATTTTTTATAAAAAGGGGGGTAGCATGTCATTTGGAGGCAATGAGAAATTAAGGGAGACTTGGAGAAAAATTGCTCTTGGTGAAGTTTTGAATGATTAGGGAGATTTTTGGAGCCATTTTTGTACTTTAGAGTATTGTTATTCTATTGAAGTGCTAGAAGAAATGGTCTTCTTGGTGCATAATTGTAATTGATTTCTGAAGATTAACCAGATCGGTCATACTCTATTGTAGTGGACCCAAAGATGTAGTCACATGTGTGGCGAACTCCAAAATCAAACTTTGTTTGCACTTTCTATCTTCTTTTCTCTCAATTCTATTTCTCATCTTAAGTTTTGATTTCATTTATGTATAAATGTATTAAGACTTCCGCTAATTTGATTTTAATTAAGAATTCAATACTGCAATTAGTCTAGATCCATCCATTAGATCAGATCGTGAGATAGGTGTGTACATGTATATCAATTATCAATTACTAACCTGCTAAAGATAAATATTAGTTTTATGTGGATAAAAATATGTTAATTAGGTAAGCCAATACATTATTTTAGAGAACTTTTACAAAATATAATATTAAAAAAACATATTAATTTAAACTAATTTAAACTTTAAGAGTACATGGTCATAGATGTAATAAAGTAACATTAAAATATATAGTTTTTTAATAAACTAACCTAAATGACAACTATGAACTTATAATCTTACAATTTTAAAAACACATACTTTAATTTTCACTTATGAAATTCAATCTAGTTTGAAAACAAGTTGATAAATGAATTTAAATTATTAAATTTATCCATGGTACAATTAATTTAAATTATTAAATTATATAATTTTTTAATAAACTAAATTTGACAATTAAGAACTTATGATCGTACAATTAAAAACACATTTAATTCAAGATGAAATTCAATAGTTTGAAAAAAAGTTGTTAGTTAAGAATTGTAACATAGATAATGAAAGTGTTGAAGTATGAAAAATACATAGAGGGTATGCAAGACAAGCAAGAAATATTTGAAGTATGTGATGCAATGCCTAATTTGTGTCCCAAGGAACTAATTGGTTTTGGAGTTCTTGGGAAACCTATTGGCCAGCGTTCAAAGGAAATCAATGTGATCATGCAAGGGCCACCTTTCTTCTACTATGAGAATGATGATTTTGCATTAAAGGACATTTGGAAGACAATATCCGAACAATTTAATAGTGTTGAACCAGAGTTGGTGGACTCAATGTTCTTTTCAGCTTCTAGAAGAGCAAGAGCGTATGTGCATAAACTTCCAATAGAAGAGTGATTTCAAGCAGAACCTTTCCCCCCATGACTATTTAGGAAGCACTTCCGCAAATAAAAAAGTATTGGCCTTCATGGGATCAGATGAGAAAAAAAAATTCCATAGACTCAAGACGATGTGGCACGGTGCTTATTGATCAACTGAGAGTTATGATTCGAAATGCACGAGGGCAACTGCAAGATAGTGCGTAGAAATATATACTTCAAAAGTGTTAAGAGTGGAATTTAGTATGGGTGGGGCCAGGTGATCTCGTCCCTCTAGAGCTCCATGAGCTAGAGCTTATATTAAAATTTGATAGAGATAACACTCGTGGAACTTCTTGTCCGACTGACCACTTGTGTTGTTTTGGTAATTCATTCCAAACAGATACAGTTGCATATCATTCATCAGTCTTGAAAGCATTATATCCTGATGACGTCAGAGTACTTTCTCTATTTTCTACTATTGGTGGAGAAGAAGTTTCTCTTCATCAATTTGGAATACATTTAAGTTGTGTTGTATCTGTTTTAAATTATGAGTTTCCTCGCATTGTGATGGAAGTGAGAGAAATAATGCACTCAAAAGCCTTAGCTAATAATTTTCCTGATCAATGTGTAGGCTCATTTTTTTTGTAAATAACTCAACATTAATAGCCTACTTGAAAAATGGAAAAGGATTTTAACAAGAACATAATGTTCTCTATTGATTTTAAATTGTCAAATCAAAGGATTACATACCCTAACTAAGAATAGTAATTTTTTTCGTTTTCAAATTAATTTTATAAAGGTCTACAATCAAAAAATACTTTTTTTTTTAACGAGAGTTCAATTTTCAGTCATCCAACAAATTTCTTTGAACTGACTCTAAAGTGGTTTGTCATGGAAGCTTATCGTAATAATAATTTTTCTGATCTTCTTTAATGGATGGTTTTTAATTATAACTTTTGGAGGACCTCCATGGGCTTAGAAAGTATGCGTTTTGTTTTACAATGATACAAAATCACCATATTTATTGTTTGCAACTACTTGAATTTCCTTGGAACCTTTTAAGGTGGAGTATTATTAAATTCATCCATGGTACAATTAATTTAAATTATTAAATTATATAATTTTTTAATAAATTAATGAAAATGAAGAACTTATGATCGTACAATTAATCTAAACACATTTAATTCAAGATGAAATTCAATAGTTTGAAAAGAAGTTGATATTTAAGAATTGTAACATAGATAATGAAATTGTGTAAGTTCGAACTAACTTCTAGCCTATTTATATCGAGTTTTTAAATTATTAAATTCATCCATAGTACAATTAATATTATAGTTTTTAAATAAACTAATGATAACTAAAACTCAGATATTCAGATTAAAAACACAATTTCACCAAAGTTGATATTCACAATTTCACCATAGTACAATTGAAAACACATTTCACCAAAGTTGATATTCAGATTATTATAAAATAAATCTCAAAGGTCTAATCAACCATGATGTACACTTATAACATGCAATATTTTTTCACGATCTTCACTGTCTAGTCTCCACTTGCGATGTACACGCTTAAGTTTGACTGGATGCAGACAAAGCCCTGTAGCAATGACCAGGTGGTTGTATTGTAAAACTTTGTTGTCAGGTTGATAATCAACAAAGTGTATTCCATGTTGAACTATTTTCTCTTGCTTCAAATATGTTCCCTCTATCACAATAGAACCTGTACCACAAATTTAAGTGTTTTAAAATTTGACAGATATGAAGTTACCTAGATATATATATTTATTTAAATATATATGTGCATGTGCACGTATAGTATAATTTACCTATGGCGAACAACATTCCATCACTTTCTTCAGGGTCATATAACTTTGTCCTCTCTGTAGTACATCGCAATAAATAATAACTGACACATTCATGATTTCTAGGCTCAACAATCACTGCAAAGACATCTCCTACATAACAAGTATACATGAATGCATGTGTACAATATATATAAGAGAGTTGGAATCAATAATTAAATAAAAAGTTGAGATTAATTTTTATGATACTCACCCACTTTTACCAATCCAGAGATATGATTATAATCATCAGAAATCAATGGAATATCATCAAAATTTTCATCTTCTTTATCAAATGTATCGGTAGCATCAAGTGGTACTGAAATCCATGCACCTGTATATCCATGTGTTTGATTGATGCATTCTTCATAGTTTTCATCAATGCAACTATCACAAAAACATGAGTATTCTCTTGTCTTCAATATCCAATTCCAATTATCTGTACTCATGACTGAATGTAAGGAAATTGTCTTTTCTATCCTCTTGCAACCATGCATGTTTTTTCTATTGACACCTAAAAGTTCGTTAAATTGAAAGTATAGAAAAATTAAATTTAAACTTCAACAAGTTCAAAAATAAAACTTAACAATAAAATTTTATAATTTAATTGTGCATAAAATTTAAACAGACATACACATTCATACCTGTTATCTCCCAGAACACTCTATATGGTGGTTGTCAACTCATTGTTGATGATGTCCTGACCTCATCTAATGCAAAATGTGTCTTACACCATTCAACAACATCATGTGCATCATTTACATGAACTTCCTAATAATTCATTTGATACTTTTGCAAAGCATGTTTGAGGAAAGCTCCAGCACCATCATGTTCACCTTTTCCATGGCCACTCTCAAAGAAATTCCATATGTGTTTTATATTCTCATTGTAATGATATCTACACAATGCATAAAATGGTCTAGATGATTTAAACTGCGCGGCACATCCATCAGACCAAACATAATGTTTATCAACATTTATGTTTATTTCTTTCAAATAAGAAAAGAACGCATTGAAGCAATGTTCTACATAGTGAATGTCATATTCTTTATCATCACTTATATAAAAATGATATTCCTTTATAACTACTCATGCTTGAACTGTACTCTGAAAACCATCTAAATCTAACTGTGCATGTCTATAAAAAATATATACCATAATAGTGACCTGCTTATTAAAGTAATAATCTGATTGAATTGCTTTCTGATGAACAAATGAATAGTTCTCTACAAAATTAACAACTGATACAATTGTTCCAAGTGGAAAATTATCTCTCAGAGTTTGAAACTGTTGTGCTTGCCACTTTGCAAAATTTGCATGACAAATATAAGGTTGAATCAATTTCTTAAATTTTTCCATAAATTTTAGAACATGCAACTCCTCTTCAACATATTCCAACCTTTTTGTTTCTTTCCCCAACTTTGTTTCATTCTTGACATACTTGTAACTTTTGCAATTCAATATTTTTGTTACATGAATATTTTCAGTTTTCAAAGGAAATAGAGCCAATTCACCACATGTTTCACATAATCCTTTGATGCAATTTATTTTACCAGTTGGATCGTCTATGTTGTCACACAAAATGGATGATATAAACTCACTTCTCCTACTAGGAGGAGCAACATGAAAACCATATGTGTCTTCTATAAACTTTCAAAATACCTGATAGTAGAGATCAAACTCAATATGATGATGACAACAACAAGTTTCAAACACTTTTTTTGACCTCACAAAGTATAGCTTCAATTTTTCAAACAATGTTTGCCCAACTTTTACATTAGGATGTTCATTACAAAATGACACATATAACTCATGATGTGTTGTGTCCAACCAATGTTTTGTATGATGTTCATATTGACCAGGTGCAATCTTATGCTTGATAACATCTCTACTATTTGATGAAGGATGAGTGTTATCAATCCAAAATGATATGACTAAATTTTTTAATAACTCTTCAATTCTATTAGAACGAGGTGTTCTACACATGATTGACCAGTTGCCATCCATAGTACTATCATCCATAATTAATCTTCTCTTAACATATTGTCTCATTGTTTTCTTACTAAAACCCATTTTCGACGAAATTGAATATATTTGTCTATTTTGAGACATATTTTTACTTACAATAGACATCAACATCACTTTTCTTGCCAGAGACTTATCTTTAGTTTGAGAGTGTTTTCCTATGCTTCTCAAACCTTGTTTAACATTTTCAATCAAATCAGTTTGCATGCTAGAAAATCTTCTCTTCTTTGATGTTGTGTTTACACCTAACAATTTCAATGCCTCTTGCAAAAATTTTTGTGTAAGAAAAAGTGAAAGCAACTGAGCTTGTTCAAGTGTTTCGGTATTATCAAATTGAGTCATAATTTCTCTTATCTTCTTCTTCATTGACCTTCTCTTAGACAAACTTAATGGTTGAACACTACCTACAAGTTTTCTCAATTTATCTACATCCATTTTAAGTAAATGATCTAAATTCTTATGAGAAATACCATACTTTATAGATTGGACAATATTTAAAAGTTCAGCCATACCAGTTCCTGCACCTGATCTCGACCCTTCTTTGATTTCTGTTACTGGAATTTCTATAGGGACTGATCTTGAGCCTTCACCAACATCCATTGTTTGAGATTCAACAGGGAAAGATTCTAACCCTTCTCTAACTTTTGTTATTTGAACCTCTATAGGGACTGATCTTGAACCTTCTTCAACATTCATTGTTTGAGATTTCATAGGGAGTGTTCCTGACCTCTCTCCCATACGCACTACTTCTACTTCTGTTGAGCCTTCTTCAACATTTCCTTCACCTTGTTTAATTTGATGATAACATGCCATAGTCTTCTGAATATTTCTTTGTTCTGCTTCATCAGATCTTTTTCTTGCATATTTGTTTTGCCTTCCTTTCTTGTTTCCCATTATAAAATAAAAAATAATAATAATTTATCCCTTGCCTCAAGATAAATTTTACGCAATAACTAGATAAAAAAACCACTGTATAGATTTGTCTATTGATGTTGGTACTTTTAAATTGTTTGACAGAAATCAATAGAATGTAGTCATATGCAACAAAGCATAAATATTCTTCATTATAATATGACTAAAATCTATGAGTCGCAAACATTCTTCAAGAATAAACATTATAATAAATATTCTTCAAGAATAAATTGTTGTATAAAAGACAATGGCATCGTCTATCAAAAGAAGAAAACATAATGTTAGAAATCTCCTCTTTCATTTGTAGCTCTCATGTCCTTCTTTCTTCTCCAAATGATGTAGCTCCAAATGATGTGAGTCCTAAAATCAAGTCTTAACATCCTTTTGGGATATTTAGGAATTGGTGGTATCTCATCAAACAAGGGATTAACATTGATGTGTTCAAATGTACCTTAGATGATTTTGATGGTTGATTCTTGATGAGACCTTATAGGTGCCATTATTGCATTTGATAACTCCAAAGGTTGTGTCCTAGTGAGTACTGGCATCATACCTCAGAATATACCTAGACTACCAATTGTGGACTTGAAGTGTGCAGTTGATAAAAACAGGTTGTAGTTGGTAGAATAGAGTTGTAGGGTGCCTAAAATGCAAATTTTGAGTGTTTTGAATAATTTAGAGTGTTTCCTAAGGTCTTGGGATGCAATGCAAGGTGTGGAAGTGCAGATTAGGGTTCTTGAACCTAGAATGAAACACCTAATTACCAAGTGCACCCTAAAACTACCAACTGCACCCTGAAACTACCAACTTCGCCCATGAAGTGTGCAATTGGTAAAACAGGGTTGTAGTTGGTAAAAGAGGTCAAAACTTGATAATTAAGATGTGGGTATGCAAGATATGAGTGTTTTTGAGATTTTTAAGTGTTTAGAGATGTTATGTAATGTGAAGAAATGCTAAATGAAATAGGGTTTTGATATACAAAGTGCAAATGTCCTAGGGATGTTATGCAAGTGCAAATGCAAGGTGACATTTTGAAGGTATGCAAGATGAAGATTATGATATTCAAAATGAAAGTTAGGGTTATGTGTTGGACTTGGTAAAGATGCTAAAGGTAGGTGTACGCAAAGTGGACTATGCAAGGGATGGTTTCCTAGGGTTGATAATGATGTTTGGGCAATGTAAAATGAGGATAGGTGATCAAGAAGACAAGTTGGTTGATGGACAATTTGATAGGTTTTGATAGTGAAAATGATGCTAGGGTTTGCACAATGCAATATGAGGGGGATATACCACTAGGGTAAGTCAAAAATGACATTTAAGAATATGATTATGCTAATGATAGAGGTATACATAAGGTTTTTTGAACTTAGGTGAAATCTTAACAAGGTTTTGACAATGTTTGATATTTTGACAAGCTTTTGCAAGTTTCCAAGGTGTAAATTTGAATGTTAGCTTTTATCTTGATTATGTTTTACACACACGCAAGACACATTAAGACAATAATAGCTATTGTTAAAAGTGAACAATCACACCACAACCTAGGCTTTAGGACTGTATCCACTGAATTCCTACTTGAACCAGAGTTCAACCATGCTTATCCAGAGCAGACAACTTAGGACCTTGGCACCACAGGCTCCCTCTTATAGCGCACTCACTTCTCGGGGCTACCAAGATCCACGTCTCAAGGGGCATGACTTCCCAAGGGACTATTGTCTCTACTAAGGACCGCAAGAATGTAGGATGTCTTCACGGGCATGGGTGACCCCTTGAACCAGTAGATAGAAAAGATTTTGGCCACTAAAACATGGTTTTTAGTAAGGGTATTCCATTCAGCAAGTGAGTGATAAACTTCCTCAGAAGGTCTCCTAGCCCGAAGAACCGAGGTTTGACGCACCATAAGGGTACTGGAGGAGAGCTATCTCTCGGCAATACCACTGACACGACTTTCACCGTAATCGAGTTTTATATAGCGGCTGGAATGTTGACCTGGCTTTTGGCCTGTTATCGCTCTGAGGTCATCCCCTAGCATACCTAATATTGAGTATCTTGGTCCAAGGCAGACCTCCTATAGAAGTTACATGGATATCTCTTATACCCAAGATCCACGAATGGGGAGGGGAGAGGATACGTCCAATGCAACTCTTAGGAATTTAAACACTTTAAACACACTAGACAAAAAATAAAAACTTCATTTTAAGCACCAAACAAAGAGTTATTTAATCTAATAAATCCACACACATGGTTTTGACAAACACACAAAGGTCTTTGACAATGTCCTGCAAAACAAGCATTAGTTGTTTGTTACAATCATGTCTTTATTCCACGATTGCCACATGCTACAAGGAGACCATTAGTAACACAATAAGAATATACATTATTTAACACCATTAATATGTTACTAATTTTTAATTTAACTTCAATGCATCTGTCAAACAACTTCACTAATGAAAGAAAAAAATAAATAATTTAAATGTACAATATTTTTACCAAATTGATGCTTTCGATTTTGTGAATGAAATTCATGGCAAAGACAAACAATGCATGTAGGTCAGGTTGATGGCAAATAGTTATACAAATGGCAAATAAAAAGACAAATGGCAACTTTTTTGAACTTTTTTGAGTGTTCTCATGAACACGTTGAATTACATATGTTCGGGCGAACATATGCCCAAACTTTTCCAGTAGCCGCAAAATTTTATGGTGCATGTTCGCGCGAACATACGTTTGCATGGACATGGTAAACATGTTCGCATGAATGCCATGTTCATGAAAACATACAAAATCACAAAAAAATTCACCTATTTTTTATTTTATTTTTTTGCTCTTTTGACTTCCATAATTGTAGGAGAATGATGTCCTACTGTAAAATTAAAAATGTCAAAATGTCCTGCTCGGAGCAAGCTTTCCAACGACTATAATGTTAATACATAATTTAATCATTAAGACTTTCAAATATGAGTTTAACTCATTAAAGGTTCATTATCGATTGAACATCAACTAACTTTGACACCTCGGGAAAATTAGTAAACTAGGTCAATTTTTTTTTGAAAATTATGGAGGAACTAGCTTATTGAGATACCTTTCTATTAAAAAAAAAATGATTAATGATAAATAGACTTCAAATTATTTGTGTGAAACAGAATGTATGTCTAAATTACGATTCATGTCACTTCAAAACTTCATAAACTATACAATATTCAACCAAAATAAATCAAACCAAATGCATCCTCTAGATATTGATGTTACAAATCTAACGTCAAAAGAATTACTTCATTATCATTTCTAGAAAAAAAGTTGTGTGTGTCAAACAGACTGTCACTTTTTAAAATATTGAATTTTATTATGTACCACTTTTTGGAGGAGATAAAAAAAATTGACATAAATAATTTATTTTTTTAGATTAAAAAATATGGTTACAAAGTAGGAACAAAGTACTCAAAATCACTAGTTTATGTCATCTTGAAATTATTTATAGTTTTGGAGATATAGTCACTTGAACGTGTCATTTGTTGCAAAAATATTGATTTCAGCGTCAAAATTGGTCAAAAAGTGGAACCCATTATTGTGGGATCACCTATACATCAAATGTATGTTGAATATGTCCATTAACATAAAATCCAAGATATATGTCCACTAATGTCTATACATGTGTATCTATCCCTATATTTTCTCCTTCCCAAAAAAGGAAGGAAACAAATCCCTAGAGGTATTTGGTCATTGCATGGAGAGAGATGATAGTGATGTGGGGTATTCTTCACATGCTTGCTCATCCTCTTGTTTAGGCTCCTCTCTAATTGGAGTTTATATTTAAAAAAAGTATATATGAATCAGTAATTATTAAATAAATTGAAATGAAATATATGTATACACAAAATTAATTATTTTCTTACCACCATCAAATAATCACTCTGTGGATCCACCTCAAAGGCTCATGGACAATCAGGAGTAAAAAGGTCGTAAAAAATTTAATCAATATAATCAATCGATCATACTTATAAATACCATTTAAAATTTCAATACTAACTATTATAAATAACAACTAAAACTATGAGAGAGTCTATTATAAATAATAGCTAAAACTATGAAAACTCTTTCATACTTAAATCAATGGCTTTGAACTAGCCATCACAACAACAACTCCATGATTGATGGACTAGAGAAGATGAGGAGCCTTAGATGTCAACAATTGCAAATCATATAATATAATTTACATGTAAGATGAAACATGAAACAAATATAATCAAATGAATTAAATTAACATGAAACAAATGTACCTCTACAAAGCTTATATCATGCCTAGGCTCAGAGCCCCTTGTGAATGTTGATGGTCCAATAGAGAACTAATGTACATGGATAAAAAAATTTATTAATCCTTCATATGATTACTTAATAAATATATGTATTAATTTAAATGATTAAACTGATACATACCTCTTGACTCATCGATAGGATGTAAAATGGGGCCAAGGAATCTGCACTAGGGCCATCAACACTCTTACCCTAAATTTTGAACAATGTCAAGACATGCTAAATAATTAGTGATTCACTATACATATGAAATGTGATCAAATTATTTTGTTATAATTATAATTTAACTGTGTTTCAATGTAAAATGTGTCACTCAGGAAATCATTAGTGACTAGCCCATCATCCATAGTGTCTCCAACATTATTGGCAAATGTGCAAAAGGATTCACATGATGTGCACATGTGACTGTGATGCAAAGAAGCTCCTCCTCAACAAATGGACTAGTCCAATGAATGAGGGTCCATGTCAAATTATTGAGAGTTACTACTCTTTATACATTCCTTCAGAACTGAAGGAATAATCACATGCTCACCTTGTGGATTGACAATAAGCACCCTAACTACATTAGAGTCATCACATGCCCCCAACCTCTCAAATGATGACCTCCACCTCTACTTTGAGAATGTAACATATCAAAATAATTAGGGATCTCTCCAAGGAAAGATTCAAAATCTAATTTCTTTAAGAACTACATTAGAAACTCAAGATTATTGCAAGGAGGGGCATCAAAGACCATCCACCGTCTATCCCAAAAGTTATTTCTAATATCATCATGTATGCACCAATGGATGGATAATCTTTTAGTTGTATGTTTAACAACATCTTGTTCTCTAGGATTTTTAAACAATTCACATATGATACCTTTTTCTATATCCTCTTTTCTTACATCTCTATAGGAATTTTTTTTTTTTTGCATAATTTCTTCTTTTTTCTTCTCTGTTAACACACCAACTATACAACTGACCACTAATAGAAGCTACATGGATCATAATAGACTCAAAGGAAGATGTCAATTATGTTCTCATAGGATTAGTTTTCCTGCAAGATTTCAACCTACCAATGATTGCTTATAATTCATTTTTCCCTCTTTCTATTTCATTCGTTATATTTTCTTGGGTGCCAAGAGGAGGTCTTTCAATCGGTGGAGGTTGCAAAATTTCTTGCTCTTCTTATAGAGGTTTTTCATTTTGATTTTGGTGATTAAGCTGGGGATTTAGTGGTTGATTATTAACATTTCCTGATAATAAACCAATTGCATTTTAAATAAATAACCAAAATTGAAGTAAAACTTTAAAAAATATAGAAAACAATGTAAAAACATACAAAATAATGCAAAACCATACAAAACAATGCAAAAAGAAGAGTAGAAAATGTACTTGATGATCTTGATCTTGATCTCTAGCAACAAGGAGGAATTTTAAGGAGGGGAATGAGAAAATTCTTCAAATTGCACAAACTATAGTGCTGTTGAGGGGAAAGAAGAAAATAACACAAAAAGATAAGGGAAAATGGAATAGGTCATAGGTTTGCAGCCCATTTATAGAGTTTTTAAAAGTGCACATGCACTATAGCTGCATGCGCTTTGGGTTGGGATCCATAAGCCTATGTGGAGCCCAACCCAAAGTGCGTTTGTACTTTTAAAAATTTTGAAATTTGTGTTGCGTGTCATCTTTTTGGCACTACAACTTAGTGCATTCACCCAAAACTTGGTATGCAAGATTAAAGAAATATTTTGTAAACTTGGATTTTCTAAAGGTAGGATATATAGTAATCTATATTTGAAAGAAATTGATAATGGATTATTGATCATTGTGATATTTCTTAACGATCTAATCTTTGGAGCTAATGATAAAGAAAATGATAAGTTTTTTGATGAAATGAAGAATGAGTTTGAGATAAGTATGATTGGTGAGATGAATTTTTTCTTTGGTTTACAGATTGTGCAAAATAGAGATGGTATTTCCATATCTCAAGCTAAGTACTTGAAAGACTTATTGAAAATGTTTGGCTTTGAAAATTGTAATCCTTTTGCTACACCTATGGTAACTGGTCACAAGTTATCTAGCAAAGATGAGACACCTACAATTGAGAAGAAGTGTGTATATATATGATTAGAGGTTTGCCATATCTAATTCACACCAAACCAAATATATAAAATTTAGTTAGGAGAGTAGAAATATTTCAAGTTGATCCTAAGGAATCTCATTATGCAGTATTAAACAAGATATTTAGATATCTAAATGGTACACTTGATTTTGGATTATGGTTTGATAGATCAAGTGATTTTGCTTTGCGTGCTTATACTGATATAGATTGGGTAGGCAATATGGATGACATAAAAAAACTAGTGGTGAAGCACTTTTCCTTGGAGGAAGAGTGATTTCTTGCCTAAGCAAGAAATAGGATTGTATTTCATAAAGTACAGCTAAAGCATACTATGTAGTGATAGGAAATGATTGTAACTAGATTATGTAGATGAAGTAGATGCTAAAGGATATTGGGATAAAGTTTGTAGAGCCTGTTATTAAACATTTTGATAACACAAGTATATTGAGTATGTCTAGGAATCCTATATTGCATTCAAAGACTAAGTACACATCTATTAAGTATAATGTTTTGAGAGAGAAAGTGGCAAAAAAATAAATTAGGCTAGAGTATATAAGTACCAAAGAGAAGATTGTAGATATCTTTAAAAAACCCTTACCTAAAGATACATTTGAGTATTTGCAAGGTATTCTTGGGGTTATGCCCTTTCCTACTTCTAAGTAGATGATACAAAGATTACATCAGTCTAGTAGTACAAAGCACTATTATTTGTTTGGACTAAATGTTGATGCTTGCTATATGGGGCAATATCTAAGATGAGAAGAGTCGTCAAGGACTCTTGGTAGTTAGTTTAGAAGAGTGTCTTTGGACACTTGAGCTGGTTGAAGACCTGGAGTAGATGGTTGACATAATGAAGCCTTTGCCATTGATGTCAATGGGGGAGAGATTGCATGAAAAACATCTCCTATGAATGGGGAGAGAAAAGCATCATGAATGGGGGTGAAAATCCTCTAATGGGGGAGAAAGTATGTATATGAAATACATCTCCTGTGTTATGTATGAATGGGGCAAATAATGCATAAAAGATTGAAAGTTTTTCCTAAGAGTCACAATGTGAACAACTAATGTTGATCCTAAAGAAGAGATGAAGTTAGAGAAACATTCTAGAGAATTTTAGATTTGATTGATGAAGAGGATTTGAAAAGATGAGAATAACAATAGAAATAATTAGGTTTGATTTGGTATTCTTGGAATTCATATGCTTTTCATCTATGTTGCCATGAATGCAAAAGAGGGAGATAGTTAGCATGAAGTATGATGGTATTGCTTTGGGGGAGTATCCTAAGAATTGCTAGAGCATGTGAGATATTTCTAGCATGATTAACATGTTGCATTCATGACTCTATTTTTCATTGATGTCAACATAGTAGTGTTTCTATGAAGATTGACATAGCAGCAAAAAGAGAACAAGGTCTTACAAAAAAATATATTAAAGATTTAGGTGAAGCATGGTTAAGGGTATTTTCTACACTATGTCTTGATTAAGTAGATAAGTGTACATACAAAGAGTTGAAGACATTTAGAGGGTATGTTTGATATACATAGAATAGTAAATAGATAGAGTACTTGAGAAGTAGTTTTTAATGTTTGGATTCTATCTCCTAACAATGATAAAATCATGATATGCTAGTTAGTCATTGATAGTAGACATCCCAATGATGACATTAGTGAGTGCACAAGGTCTATGGTCACACATTTGAGAAGTTGCAAAGATTATGACATGATAGTGTTATGTAATTGTAAAATAATTAATTATCTTAAAGATGTCCTTTTATAATTAACTAGAAAGCCTCAAGGCCAACTCAAGGAATTATTTTGATGATATGGTATAAAGGAAAGTTATTTTCCTTTTGGTGAAGTGTGTATTCAATTGTTATATGCATATTATTTGGTATTACAAGTAAGAGATCCAAAGGATTACTGGAGGCAAACTTGGTGATCAAGTATTGATATCAAAAGAGGAAGTCCAGTTGACAGGATAGAGGAATTATATGTACACTTTATTTCTATTATTATGCAAGGAAAAATGATTTGAGATTAGTGATCTGATCACCATACTAGTTATACAACCTAGATTGGTTCCTCTCTGAGAATTTTGCCTCATTTTGCAAGAAACTTACAAGTTGTGCATCAAACTCAAACACTTGCTAATTGGTGTGGTTTTTAGGAACTGCAGACCTAACTACCACTTTTATTTGTTGCTTCTTCACCTCCTCAAGATTACTTGGCACATCATAAGATGCATTTACTAATACAAGCCTATCAACATGTCTATTCTCTTTTCTAGGGATGCTATGAATATTAAATGCATTGAAACTTTCAAGAAAATCCCATATTCTATGTTTGTAAGACTTGAGAAAGCCATTCTTAATGATATTTTAATTTCTCACTTGTTTAACCACCAACTCACTATCTCCATATACACTCAAATGTTGAATTCCTCTTTTTTGAGCCAGTAGAAGACCTGAAATCAAGGACTCATACTCAGCCACATTATTGGTACAATTAAACTGGATCCTAAAGGAGAAGTAGTACCTTACTTGTGCAAGAGAAATCAGCATCACACCCACCCTAATCCATTCTTATTGCTTGATCCCTCAAAATAAATACTCCATATTCCACTCACATATTTTTTGGTATTCATAAGGTTAGGGACAAGAGCGTCCATTTCTGACACACAGTATGTACCAAGACCTATCTTAAGGGTTTCTGATATGGAATCAAATTGATATGCATTGAACCATTCATCTAAGAGATAATTAGGTATCTCTGCTAGAGAAGTGGTAGACTCATTCAGTATGTCATTCTCATCCATTTCTAGGATAGTACAATTCATATTGATGAGATTAGGGGTGTAGGGTTCAATATGGTGGAGGGATAGACACTCTACTTTTATTGAAGCCTTCATCCCATAGATTATTCTAAAAAAAATGTATGACTAAAAAAAAGTGTGGCTTGACTTCAGCAATTGATATATATTGAGCTATAATACAACTAGGGCATGCATGTAGCACCATTTCTACATTCCTAAGGATCCCTATAGTCTTGAAAGTACTACCATCCAACTATAATACATCCCTAACAATGGGTTCATATTTCATTTCTAAAGTGTCAGCAACACACCTAGGAATCACTGAACTGCTAGCCTTTGAATCAATCCTGCAATTTTGGACTAGCTTATCCCCTATAATTAGAGAAACATAAAATCAAGGAGGTCTAATATTTTTATTTTTTTTGACCTCCCTTGATGATTGTACTAGACTTGTGGCACTCTTCGTGCTAGGTGGTTGATCCTTTGGTTCAATACTTTCCAATTCTTGTTGTAGCAACCTCTTTTGCATGGGTATAGTAGCAACAACATCCCACATGGAAATATTCACATTTTTCTTCTTCATATAATATACCACACTAAATGAGACATTAGGTACTATGGTAGAAGCATTGAGAACTGCATATGTAGGAGTTTGAGAAGGAACAACTTGGGGATGCTTCATATCTCCTCTAGAATTAATCTATTTTTGTAGTAGAGGAACATTGGATTAGTCAATTTTTTGCCTCTACATGAGGCACTGCATTTTATGTTGAAGCTTGATTAGGAGGAGGAGGGGTAGCATCTTTAATAGCTCTTCTTGCTCTCCTAGTGTTGTGAGAAATGGAATCCTAGTTTACATTGCAATGTTGCTCCAACTGATGATTCATAAAGGAGAAATCACCTTGTCTTTTCATATATGAGGCATCTTTGGATTGGTTCTCCTTGTATGATTTTCCTATTGCAAGCTCTTGAATGGTCAAATCTAAATAAGATTCAACCTTCTCACACATGCAATAGGCATAGGAGTAGTTGCGGGAATGACAAAAATCTTGATCTTGAGCTATATTGTTTTGAGGGAATATTGCCCTACTTTAATTTGCATTTGAAGTAGAGGCATGACTATTTGGCCTACTTTGATCAAAATAATTGTTCTCATAATTATAATTTGGAGGCATACCATTATTTAAAGTTTGATATTGCAATTAATTAGACTTACTAGCTTGAGTTTTCTACCTTTCCAAAGTCACCATCTTGTTGCCCACTCTTGCATCATAGAGAAGTTATCTTCCAATTTCTTTTATTGGAATTGCAATCTTTTATCTATGTTCAACATCATAGACTACATCATCTCCTTCATTTCATCTATTCCATTTGAATATGTGGAAGCTTGAGGGACTAGAGAAAGGGATTATGATGTGGAAGTTGTGGGAATAGGCGCAATTACTAGTTGGTGATCTAGGACATCAAGGAAGACGGGCATAAGAGGCCTTGGATTTAACTTCCCTCCTTGTATCAATATATTTTCTACCCTTATTGCTATTTCATAAGCATAAAGTAAAGTGTCTCCTCCCATAGTTTGGATTGTGGTGGCAATGTCACTATTAAAAGCTCTGAGGTAATGTAAGAAGGCATTACCAAGGGTAGATTTTACTAAAATAGGTATTTTATCCCATGTTTTTTGAAATCTATGATTGAAATCAATCATACATTCATGGGGGCTCTTTTATGGTAGTTACCTATTCCAAGAGTGATAAGTAGTCACTTTTTTCCTCAAAGTGTTTTACATAGTCTTGCACCTAATCCATCCTAATTTGTTAAAAACCCATGTGATAGACCCCTATACCATTGTAGGGCTTTCCCTTTAAAGATGAAGCTAGGAGTCTAATAGCCACATCATCTTCTATAATACCATGGATATTACAAACATTTACAACTTCTTGAATATGTTCTAAGGGAGAGTTTCACTAGTAAATTTAGGAATACTTTTAAGTGAAACTATTGGTATGTCATGTCCTTGAGCCAATAAAAGATGACTTCCATAATTAAAGGTGGCAAAAGAATGAGCTCTAGCCATATAAGAAAGTAGTCTATTAATATGTGTTGATGGCTTTCTGGGTTGAGACCCAACAATAGCAATGGAAATTGATCTTAAAGGGGTGTGTATTACCTCTACACTCCTAACTGGTGATAGAGACAATCTAGTCTTTCTTCCTCTAGGATTTGAAAATGAGAGATCTTGATACTAAAAATTACCTCTAGAAGATGCTCTTGTTTCAGCTTTGGGCATGAATCACAATAACTTCAGCCTATAACCAAATATGGAGGGTGTAGAGTTGCCAAGTATTTTGTGGAAATGAGCCTCTTGAAGGCCTAGAATACTCAAAGCAACACTATTTCCTCAACATCAACTTGAAATTCTTCTCTTTTGACATCAGTAGACTTAAAATCTTTTTGAACCTTGTCCCACTAGGTGTGCCAAAAACTATTGTCACAAAAGTTTGCATCTTGTTAGTGAAAAAATTGTTTACTCTATGCCCAAGGTGTGAAAAACACAAAATGCTCACAACAGTTGAGAAAATCTCATGTTATTTGACTTTCTCTCTATATTTTTAAAGGTACAACTTCCTTACTAGATTTGCAATAAATTCAAAACTATCTTTATACTTTTACCTAAAAGTGCGTAAGGATCTCTCAACTACTCCTAGGTAGTGAGGTAAGAATCAATTCAAAAATCCTAGAGAAACATCCATTTGAAAATACTTGTATAGAAAATCTATTTAAAAGAATGAATATAATCATAAATTGATATCAATCATTTGAGTACCATAACTAAAATGAACTTACAGAAAGGAAAACAACCAATATTTTGAATCATTCAACCAAAGTTCACAAAGTAACAAAGATTTGAACACTTTGAACACCAAGATTCAAAGCAGAATCCAAGATGATATATATATATATATATATATATATATATGTATATGTATATGTATATGTATGTATGTATGTATGTATGTATGTATGTATGTATGTATTTTAAACTTTTTCAATGCACATAGTCATCTAAAAGAAAACATCCATATACTGTCTTTTTGATTACTATCTAAATGCACCTACTTATCAGAGTTTTTTCACTATCTATATTCTAACCATCTATTTCTAACCTTCAACTAGTTCAATGCCCTTGAATTTATAGTTTTTCCATACAAATCTGAAAGGCCACCATCAAAACCCAACCATTTTAGTTAAAACAAGAAATAGGTACAAAATAAGAAAATAGTTAAAATGTGTGTCAAAAAGTAATTGAAAGTAACTATTTAGTTCAAGCATCATTGTCAGTCCTCTCTTCCTTGCCCATGGTCTGATGTACCAACTTCTAGCTTCTAAAAGTATTCATAAACTCCTGCATTGCATGGGAGTGTGGACTCTTCAGACTTAGCAAATAGGCCCTACATGCATCCTTATGCCATTTGAATTCCTTTATCTTAAAAATCTGACATGGCATGAGGTTCTAGTCGAGGCACAACATCGATTCAATACTTGCTAATGTAGAGAAATCATTGGCACTTGGCAATTCACTATCCCTAATTTGCTCCATAGCTTCATTGAAGCTCTTAGTCAGTGTCTCAACATCCATATTTCCATCATCAAATTGTAGGATCCCTATAGGGTTCACTATCTTCATGGCCTTGAGGAGTTATTTGTGCATTTTGGTAACTTTTCTCTCGATGCCCTACACTTGTTTAGTTTCCTCCTTGTAAACCAACTCCTTCTAGCCCATGTTGTTCTTCATGATGAACAACATGTAGGGATCTACATTCTTCATTGGGTTATCATTTAGAAACTTAATTTAAGGCCCAAACTCATATCCTATTATAGATCTTAAGGAATGAATGTGATTAGGAGATAAATTAAGTCATGATTGAGATTTTTGCTATTAATAATGATTTATGAGATTCAAAATGTTCAAGCTAAGAACCTAGCCACAAGATACTAGGGATGATCTACCAGGCAATTAGGAAAGATAAAATAACATTCATTCTACTAAGAACAACTATGAGCATAGGTTATGATGACAATAAGACATATGGATATGTTTCGAAATTGGTTCTAACTTATTATGAAATTATTATTGAAACATTCAATCTGAGGAGTTAACCCTAGAAAATCACGCAAACCCTTCATAAGGTGATAAAGGGATATTGCTAGGAATGTCACTATACCTAACTTGATTGAAAGGTACTAGTTAACTAGTTTGCACATTAGCAAATTTCACTCAGGACATGTATGTTAAGATTCATTTTATATGTTTTCATGATTTACTAAAGAGGACTTAGAGTTTCATTGTTATGTTAGAAAGAGTTGTGATAATATTTAGAATGATAATGAGTTATATTAAGAAAGATTATTGTTGATACACATATTTGATATTTCAATGTTTTGAATATTTTATGAGGACTATTAGATGGAAGTTAATTGTATATGTTATGCAAATTATGTGATATTAGATTATTTTGCATTTATCTGTATTTGTTTTTATATTATTATATTGAGCTACTGATGTTTAAGTTGAGTGTACAAGAAGAGGAACCATGGAAATTTAATGGGGAAACAAGGTATAGGCACATGTTTAAATGACTCTACCAAGGTGAATCTTTGTAAGAGTGGTATGTTTTTCATGTGTAGATTTTCATGTGTGAAATTTTAGTGCATTTTGTGTGTGTCACTTGAAACTTGTGCTTGCTATGTGAAATGACATGTTATTCATCAATGGATCATGTGGCCACCTTATTCCATGTTAAATGCCTCAATTGAGGAATTTGATTATTGCCTTACTTAGTAAAAGGACAAGGTTATCAACTTGGGGAATTTGAAATTTGAATTACCTAGCTTTGGGAGGGTCATAAAGTAACTTTAAGGTAAGTTGTGATTAAAATTAACCCTACCCATGTTAGTACTATAGGTTAGGGAGCTATTAATGACCTCTATGTTGTCTAGTGGACCTAGGAGACCCCATGAAAATGACATTCTTCATTGAATTCGAAAATGAGAAGGATATATATATATATATATATATATATATATATATATATATATATATATATATATATATATATATATATAGAGAGAGAGAGAGAGAGGCATGGCTAAAGGGGAAATTCACTTGGAAACTCTCTACCTTTAGAGAGTAAAAGGGTTTGAAGAAGGAGGAGGGAGCTCTACTACAATTATTCATGGCCTTGCTTGGGGGAAGGTTGGTAACATGATCCATGAAGTTTTTTCATTCTGTATGTAGATTAGAAATGGTGTTCTTCATTTCATGATGAGATTGTGGTGTATTTTGGTGTGTTTGTGAATAAATCTTTGTTGTGTGTTGCATGTGGGTAGTGTTGTGTGAGTCTTTCTTTGATTTTGTTTGTTTCATGTTATATGTCTTGTGAATTGGGTGTGAGGCATCCCTCACCCTTGGGAGGGAAGAGATGCTTGGGTGAAGGGGTTAGTTGGGCTCACACATGTAGTTGAGGAATCCTCCCTTGTGTGGAGATGGTTGTATATGTTCTATGTAATGTGAATTTTCTTTCTCACTTGCATCTTGGGAGGTATAAGGAGGTATGAAGAAGGGAAGATGTTGGTTGGCCCGAAAGGGCATTTTGAAATAGAAAAGATGTGTAATTTGTGAATGAAAGCTATGTAAATCCTCCTCATGGTGAGAGCGCACCTTCACCCTATTCTAGATTCATTTTTTGAATCTTGTGCATAACCTTAAATGGGATGTGTTGTGGTGTCTTGTGCCAAATCTTTTCTTATTTTTGTGTCTATGCATGGCATGGGAATGTGAAGATTGCAACTATTTATGCCTTGTTTCTCCAAGCTCGGTGGGTGGCCTCCTTGAGGCCTAGGTTGGGAGGTGAGCTTCCATGGTTTCCAATTTTTCTTTCTTTTGTAGTTCTTCACTTGAAGAGTTTGGAAATTTGATGGTCAAGAAGTTCATTATTTGCATGGAGAAAGACACCTTTATGGTTGGGGTTAAAATGGAGAAGTGAGCTCCATCTTATGATGAGCATTCATTGTGTAGAAATGTGTTGTCAGTGGCTTCATGTAGAGAGGTTTTGAGATATCTTGTTGTGTGATTATTTATTGTGTATTTTGAGTAATGTTTCCACCACCTTGTCATTGTTGATATTGTGTTGATTTTGGTTGTCTATTTATCATTGCTTAAATTTAGTATGTTTTGAAGAAATGAATTTGTATTATAGTATATCTTTAAGAATGAATAGTTCATTATCACCTTGATATTCTTATTTGCTCTATTGTTATAAGACTAGTATGATCACATTAATGTTCAATTTTGTGTTCATTTAGTTGTAATAGTTAATTGACAAACATGTAAACGGATTAAACTATATAATATAGATGTTATTGAGGTTCATGGGAAAAGTTAACTTGAAATCCATATAAGATCCATATGAATTTTTGTTGAATTGCAAAAAAAATAGTTATGGTGAGCTTGCTTGATTAGAATAGAGAGCCTAATGAATAATAAAATGTTATACTATTTTCAATTTGAATCTAAACAATCCTAAGGTTGCATAAAAAAGACTTAAACAATAAGATAACACAATAGGCCTATAGATACAATTCTACTCTCTAGAAAAAAGTATGAGAAACTAATAAAAACTATCCTCTCACAGAGTAGACAATTAAATATTAATTATAGAATAGCATAATATCTTATTTATATTAAAATAAACACACATCCACTCATAAAACTGAAAGGAGCTCAAGTTTCATATAAATAAATCTAAAATGATTAACACCTTCCTTAGAAACCAACTAGAAGCATTTATGTAGTGTCAGGTTCAAAGAAAACAAGATTATTTTTTACAAAAACATTAAAAGTTTAGATGGGGAGGAGTCACATCCTCACCCACCCCAATTCTATCAAATTGGCTCATGGCTAAATAGCCAAAGGAATGCACCTAACGTGACTATTTCTTTGATTTATTAATTAATTAAAAATTCCTAGAACCGTGCTTCTGTGCTTTTTAAATTAATTAACAAATCAACAAAAATGTCAAATCAAGTGCAAAAATTTTGCTAGATAGACATCTCCATCGAATCGCAAGGAAAAGCATGACTTGCTAGAAAGTCAAATTAAATTCATTATTCCTTTATGTTAAATAAAAGGGCTCCTTCCCCTAGTCACCTCAATTTGGAAGCATAAGCCATTATGATGTTGATAGCATATCAAATCACCCTCCCATCAGTCCATTCTATGTTGTGATAGCAGAAAATGTGGGAAGAAGAATAGGGGTAGGTGACAGATGGGATCAAGTGGGAAGACCTTCTTGTTGAAAGGAAATATAAATGTTTGAGTTGACACTTTATCCCTCAAGAAAATATCCTTACACATAGGGAAAATTTTAATATTGACATTCCTTGCACGTGCAGCAAGAAGTCAACAAAAATTGAAATGTTTGAAAGTGCAGATTTGAACTATAGTTATAGAGGGAAAAGGGTAGAAAGATATAGGTTTGTTTAGGTCTAAATTAATTAGGAGTATGTCTATTGGGTATATGTCCAAATGATCTAGGAATAAAGAATTTTTCTTTTAGGAAATAAATATTCTTGTTTATTTAGATGATCATATGTAGATGATATCTTTATATTACAAGGAGGAAGTATAGCGTTTATATGGCTACCTAGAAGTTGTTTGGGTAACATAGATTCGATGTTGTTATATGCCTTACACTTTGTTATTTTTTTAAATATTGAGACGATAATATGTATACATTTATACATATTAACATAATTCCCTTTGATTATAGATGCCCAAAAAATATTAAATTTAAATGCATATTTACCTTTTGATTGTAAAAATAATAATTATTAACTTGTTCTTGCATCGAATCACGAGGTAGTAAATTCAATCTTATGAATGACATTGTCAGCAATAAAAATAAGTATATATTTATATATACAGGTGCTTGAATATAATAATAAGAATAATAAATAACAAAAAGTAAAAAAAAAAAAATTAAATTACACAATACATACATGCTCCGTAGAGAGCATCTAACTAGGTGATTGATCCTCCCCTATAGAATATTGTTTGAAAAGAATCTACCAGTTTCCTTCTCTACAATTTGGATATAGTGGATGTTGAGGGAATTTTTAATATGGTGGTGAATCTTAAGTAATAATAACTCACAACTCTAGAGTAATACTCATGCACACTAAGATACAATTGTTAATCAATATGGATGATTCCAACATAATTCTAGTATGAACCATAGTGTATCAAACTCTAGGACAACTAAAACCTGATGTAAGAGCATAAATATATACAAAATGGAAAAATAAAAAATAAAAAATTAGTTGTGTTTTTGCCTCATAGAATTGTGGCATGACACTTAAGGATCCCAAACTTCTCGACTCCAGTAACTTGAAAAATGACTGCTTGACATCGGCTTAGCTCTGCTTCCCATCTTGCAACTAAAGTTTGGATCTCTCCCAGCAATGATTCTCCCTTAGCATAAAAATTAGTGAATTCCAAAATAAATTTATTACCTTCTTTTATGATGGTATCCACCCAGTCCTTCATAGCATCTGCTAGCAACTTCCCTTTTTGCATTTGCTTTACTAACTATTAGCTTTGTACAAAATTTGGATCAAAGGGTTGTGGGTCTTAAACAACTGACAATGCACCAAGGTTCATTAAAGTATCGATATATGCAGCCATAGTCATTACCATGCCTTTAAGATCCTTTTTCTCTCTTCTTTTCTTCTTAGATTGTTTCAACATATGATCGGCAGAGAATTTGAAGAAGTGATTACTAGTGCTTCTATTAATGGTCCCCAATTCAACCGAGGTAACTTTAAAACCTTCATCATCAATATCCCCATGATGAGCCTATAAAATGTCATATCTATATACATTTTTTATAACACTTTAACCCATGGTTTTAATATATTACCAAGCCATTTCCATACATTAACTTGGTTTATGAAGAATTAACTATGATAAATGATTTATTGATTAACAATTGCATGTGTAGCTAGTTGATGCTAGATTATGATGATTTATTGTGATAAATGGTTAAAATTGAATAATAATCTTAAGGTGATTAACATATTGTTTGTGAGTTATTTGAGTCATTCATGTAGCTAGAAAGAAGGAGAAGCAAGTTGACACTTGTCAATATTTAGCAAGTGCAGGAAATGAAAAAAAAAGTTAAAAGTCAATTTCAAAAAAATAGGCACATCTTATTCAATTCTCAATAAAATTAAGAATGTCTTATGGTTTTGGAAAGATAAAAAAAAGGATCATACACCCTTTTGAGATTTGAGTTGGTTCAAAATAGTTAATGAGCACCACAGATCAAAAGTTGGCTGAGGAAAAAGTAAAATATTTTTAGGCAACATAAAACCACTTTCAGTAAAATGGCCATAACTTCCACATTTCTTAATGAAATTTAGATTTTCAAAATGATATAGAAAGTTGAAAAGGAGAATAACATGGTAAATTGGTTTAATCTAATTCATAATAATGAAGGAGAACCATGCACTTGAGTGGACTGCTGAAAAAACTGCTGAAAATGTGGAACTGAAAATCAGCACACTTGGTTATTAATTTTGTAATAAGTCTCTTCCTTGTTTAAAGGAATGAGGAGACACTTGTTAGATAGTTGTTAGAGATTCAATATCTTATATATTCAAAATTGTAATCAAGCATTTGAGATGTAGACATACATAGAGATATAGATAGAGTAGATAATATACAGTTCTTGCAACAACTACTGTGCAATTTCTTGTAGCCATTGCTATGTATTTAGATTTATTTTTAGCATTGTTATAATTTATATTTTGCAATGATAGAATAGCTCAGAGAGTTTCCTAGTGCATATACCTTGCAGACTTGTTTCAAATATATGTCATTAGTTTGACAATTTTAAATGAACCTTCTCTATTAGAAAGATAACTGCTCATTTTGGATGTCTAATCCATGAGTTGAATTCTTAGAACCAAGTTATTGATCTAATTGGGAGGCCAACATTTTTGGCACTATTGCTAAGGACAAGTCAAGGTATGAGAGTCTCTAAGCTTTTAGCTTCTGATTGTAATTTTTCTAGAATCTTAGTTTCTTTCCAAAGCACTTAGGATCATAGAAGTTTGCATGTAACACAATATAGATTTTAGATCCATGGAGAATTAGAATGAAGAGCTAATATCATTTTCAGCAAGTTTGGAAATCAATGAAGACACGTTCTCTAGCATAGTAGACAAATTTTGTTCACATATTGATGAAAAATTGCTGATTTTTGTGGAGAAAAAGGAACACAACCTTATTTTGCAAAATGAAGAAATCACCATGCACAAGGTTGTTGTACAAGATGAAGGTGATGTCCAATTAGAACTCCTACTTCAAGAAGAGAGTTGCAATAAAGTGAAAATCAGTCCTTTCATGGATAAAAGTAAAGAAGATATTGAAGAAGATTAGTTTTGGAATGATTTAGAGAATTTTGTGTTGGAATATTCAAATGGGAAGAATGCTTTTGAGAGCGGGGGGGGGGTGGGTGGTTGTGAATCAGAAGTATTACACTTTATCCATTAAAACTTTTAACTAAAAGTAAATTGCATGCATGTAAACATATAAAATAAACACATGCATCAACAACACATAACACTAGATTTTGGTAACCCAGAAACCCTCTAGGAATAAGAAGGTAAAACTGGGGTGGGGATGATACCGACAAAATCACTGTAGAAATAATTGTTTTGACCACTTCTGATGGTCTGCCCTATGAAAGGCCTACCCTGTTAAAGGCTTTACACTATATCAATAGTGACCTAGTTAAAGGATTTACAAACACTTTTCATTAAGTGTCACCCTATTAAAGGATTTAATCACCTCTTCAAAGGATCAACAACCCAGCTATTAAGCTAACCTATCAACATAGGATTTCCTTTCTAATACAATTGCTAGAGAGTATTAGGTATAATAAACGTGATAGCTTAAATCCTTGATTTTTGAATTTACGCACTTGATCTGCTCTCTCTAATCTTGATTCTCTAAAATCTGATATCTGTTTGTATCCTTTTCTTTGTTCTGATCAACTGAATATCTAATTGCTGCTCTCTTCCTCTAAGTCCTTTCACTTTTCACTCTGAATTTTACTATATTTTGCATATACTTTATTTTCATCATGTTGAAAATGAGATTTCATCTTCCATATAAATTTTTTTGAAGACTTAAGGTTAGGTATGGATCTATGATCCATATTGAATCTTTATTTTCCACTCATTCCTTGCACTTTTATTATTGGTTGCATGCCTTCTCCATTTTTCTTATTGGCTGCATGTAGATTGCATAGGAAATACAAAAGATTTGATCTTATCACTTAGATCCTTTGAGATTCATCATATGTCGGCCATAAAAATGGTTTACATCTGAGTTTGTGCCTTTTCAAACTCATATGCACTCTTTGTGTTACTTGGCACTTTGTAATTCCTGATGCTTGACATATCTAAGAAAACTAGCTCACTCGGCTCCTATAGTGATTCTATCCTACTTGGAATCATCTATGACTCGGCACCTATATATTACTCGACACTTGTATCATGCTCAACACCTGAAGTCACTCAGCACTTGATCTTCACTCAGCACCTAAAGATTGCTTGGCCCCTGAAGATCACTTGACACCTATTGGAATTCTGACTCAACATACATAGTGTACTCGGCTTTAATGTAGAAAATGGTTAAGTGTGTTGACACTAAAATGTCAAAACCATTTTGAGACTAACAATCTCCCCCTTTGACATGAGTGTCAAAAACACTTAACTAAGCATTATTTATCTAACCTTATGAGTATATCATTCATTCTGTTCAGCGCATGCACAAAATCTCAAAAACTTGTTCAAAAGTTTTGCAAGGAATAGTATACCTTAAAATTCTTATAACTCCCCCTAAGCTGATTGTGCCAAAATTCTTGTAGCCAAAATTCTGATAAATCTGATACTCTTTAGCTTTTTTTGTACTCTATACATGTGTTATACAATGTATCTCCCCCTTTGTTATATCTCCCTTATTATATCTCCCCCTTTTTGTTTATCTCCCCCTTTTTGACATGAATGTCAAAGGGTACTAAGGGTTAGGACCATATTTTGCCAAAAATGCACTATTAACCTCCATAATCATCTTGAGTGATGCATCCCAATTATGCAAAGCAATTTCCAATTACTTGTGTTGGATAGCAGTCTCTGCAGAAAGATGAACAACTCCACCTAAAGTAGGAAGATTAGGATCTTTCTTGAGAATAGTTTTAGCATAGGCTTGATCTTAATGCAATACTTCCAAATGTGGGGTAATGGAAGATTGGAGCTGTATCAATTTGGCCTTGATGGTGGCCTCTTCTGCTATCAACACAGCTACTTCTTTCTGGGTGTGAAGCATTTGATTAAAGTGCTTCTCACTTTGAGCTGGATCTTATGGTAGCTACATGCTTGAAATCTTCAGATTCCTCTCCAAGCTCATTATTCTTTGGCTTGTCTCTTGTGTGTAGTATGAAAATTCACACAACTTTTTGTACAATGAGAATATATTCTCAAGTACCTTTTTCACTTTGTCATTCATCTTTGCCAATTCAACTTGGGAAAGTGCAATTTCACTCGATATTTTCTCATTTACTTTCCCTTGGAATTTCCTTTCAGAACATTCCATAAGTTTTACATTAGTTTCTTGGTCTTCATTTGTTACCTGGTCAACAATATCTGACAATTGTTCCATTGTATGCTTTGTCTCATCTGGTGATTGCAAACTGAAGGCATCCATAAAGATGTCCTTAATCTCATGTAATGTTTACTTTTGTTTATGCTCCTTCCTAAGTATCTCTTGCCTCTTTCTTCTATTCAATGCTTCCTACACCTTAGTGATTTGATCAATGCTTATTGTTTTTACATCATAACTAGGTATGACTATCTCCTCATCTAATTCACGGTCTCCATAGTGAAGCACCCTTGCAACTTTTGTTGTACTTGATCTTGGTGCTGACATTTGCAGTGCCATTGCATCATTGCTTGGTTGTTTCAAAGGAGTTCCTGAGGTAGGAAAATTTATTAATGTTTGTATTTCCTTCTACTCTTTAGGGGTTTTTTCTACTTCTTTCTCCTTCTGTCTACTACTTTGATCAATTATAGAAATGTGAGGAGGTGCACCTAGTGTTTGTGTTGTAAGATTAGATGTAACAGTCTATCTTCTTTGTTCTATTTCTTTATCTCCTACTGCACTCAGCTTCTACACTATGGTGTCAACTCTTCTTGATGAAACAACTATTTGCATTTGAAGTTGACCAATAGTAGCTATAGAAATGATGGAAGGTGGTTCTTATGGATTCACCTTATCTCTAATTGTGTCAGCTACTATCTTTTAAATTTCATCCACACTGACCAATACTGGATCTGTACATAATTTTTCTTGTTGTGTGGATTGGTCAAGGATTATTTTGAGATCCTCTATAGTTAAAGGATTGATGTTCTGAGAAAAAGTGTCAAGAACATCCTTTACAATTATAGTGTTTGCAGGTGTGATGGTTACATGAGGAGGGCTAGAAGTTGGCAATTGTGTGTCTTGCACACTCTGATCTTGTTGTTGCTCCTTTTCAGCTGTTGTCATTTCATATTGTTTTTGTGTCTCCTCCTCCTCACCTTTTTCTTTCTCCTTTCCATCTTTTTTCTTCTTCTCATTTCTTCTCTTCTTCTCCTTTTTTTGTATTCTTTTCTTCTTCCTCCTCTTTCTCACTAGGCTCTGCCTTATCTTTATGTTCAATGTTTTGTCCCTCAAGGGGATCTTCTTCTCCATCCTTGACAGTAGTCAAACCATATATCAACTTTCATTTTTTTTTTGACTTACTGACAACATCTTCAATCTTGTTTTGTAGGATACTAAAGGCTATATACTTTGGTGTGGAATTTCCACTATATTTCTTATTACCCTTTGTTATTTGACCTCTTGTTAGGTTAGGAATCACCTGTGCTAAGGTAGATTCCTTTATCTCCTTTTCAAATTTTATACAATAATGCCATTTGTTCTTAATTATCTCATATAATTCTCTAGGCATGGTATTGTCTAGTTCTAGAGGTGTATACTTGAATTCAGCCATCATAGCATATACTGATTCCTCTATTTTGTCTTGCTCTTCTCTACTTAGCTTGTTGAAATCAATACTTTTCAAATAAATAAAATTTGCATTCTTAATATTTTCACAGATTTTATCTATGTCTGATTTGGGATGATGACTTACGACTCTGAATTGGCTGATATCTTTTGACTCTATTCTCTCCTCCTCATCAGAATTTGGTTGTGCTACATATTTTCTTCTTTTTCTCAGCACTTCACCAGTCTATTCAATGGCCTTCTTCTTCTCTTTGATTTTTTCATTGGCCTTTTGTGAAGATGGCCTTGTGGTAGCCCTTGTGACTAGTATCTGTGGCTTGGCTTTAGTTGGCTTAGCACCTTTCTTTGCTTTGGGTTGGGCTGGAGGCTATACTATTGCCTTTCTTTTCTTTGGCTTGGGTTGGGTTGGTGCTTCCTCGACTTCTTCTTCCTTAGCACATTCCTTCTTATCTTCACCTAGGCCTTGAGTCAATTCTATTGGGCCTTGCCATTGTTCATCCTCATCATCATTATCAATATCATCATCTTCTTCTTCTGTTGCCACCTCAATTCCTTCACCAAATTTCTTGTTTATTTTCTTCACCAATTTATCTTTCTTCTTCATTATGGAGGTAGTCTTTAACTCTGTTTTGATTTTGGATTTAATAGCATCATATGTGCCAAAAGGCTTGGTAGACTTCTCTATTTCTTCTGCAAGCAATGCAGTGATTACTACTGATGCTTCATCCACATCTAGTTCATAACCAAATGGCCTTAGCCATCTCACCCTTGGAACTACTGCTTGGATATAGGTGAAATCAATATCAACTAAGAAGCATATGTCATTGATATGTTTTCCACTAAGGAAACTGGTATTTTTACCCTTTCCTTCATGAATTTCTTGAAATCCTAAAAATAGCTTGTCATATGGGCTTCAAAGTTGTCACCCATCTGATCAATATACTCATTGATTTGTGTAATTATAGTTTTTTTAAGATTCCAATTTACCTTTCCTATAGAATGAAACTCTTCCATAATATAAAAGAATATACACATAAGAATTGAACCAAATTTGCATTAAGCACCTTTTGTTCTCCTTATTGCTCCTAGGTTTTCATTTATCTATTGCAACAAAAGTTTTGACAGATCATATGTGTGATCTCTCTTTACCAGTTTGTAGGCCACATCAACAGATATGCATGGCATGTTGTTCAATCTACTAGATTGATAGAATTTGTGGGATAGTATTCTCATAGAAAATCTAGAAGAAGATCAATGATAGTATCAATAGTCATACCCCTCTTATTCTATTTTTTACCTGTATTCTTTTCAATGATCTCCTTGGAATCACTACACAAGGTCTTAGTCTGATCTAGGGTTGGGAAACCTGTAACCCTATTCATTATCCTTTTTGTAATCTTTACTAGACCTTTCTCTAGCCAAAAACATCCATCATGAATTCTGCTTAAAACAATCCGTATCCATTCAGTTTTGAGTCCTATAGGGTAAACTAGGGCATTGGTCAAACCCTTTCTCTCAACTATCTGGAATTCATCCTTCACAATCTTGTTCTCGCATAGTTTATCATATGCTTGAAATATTTCAATATCACCTATGGTGCCAATTTTGAATTTATACCACTTCCATACATCCTGCACCATGACTACTTTGGATCGAATAATGGATAATGTGCCAGCAGGGTCATTTTTGTAGGCAACTTCTAGAATTGGCCTAAATTTGGGTTGTTTAACCTGATTACTAACCAGCTGAACCTCATGACCTTCTTTTCCCTTGGGATTCTTAGAACTAGAAGCCATTATACTGATCTAGGGTTTTAAAGATTAAAAAAAAATTTAACATTGTGTAGCTTGGCACTTGATAAATACCTTTGCTTGACAAAATTTATGCTGAATGACTATTGAAATTCATGCAAATGGCTTTGATGCAGTTCTTTGATCTCTCCTGCGCTCTTCTCGTCTTTTCTCTATGTTTGAATGGCAAGAAATGATCAAAAAAATTGACCTTATACCCTTCAAAACATAGCATTAAATGCTTAGTGCCTGTACAGTTGTAAACTTAGCACTTGAAGGTTTCAACATAACTCGACTTTAATTGACATTTCTCAAGTCGGTATCAACCATCAACTCAATCACTATTAGCAACTCGGCATGCATTGGGAGTTTACTCGGCATCTGAGGATGACTCCATAGTATTTGCAAGAACTTCAAATTTTGACCTGAGATCTTTGCTTATGTTGATTTCTTCTTTGCAATACTTCTTTTTCTTGGGACTGATGTATGATATAACTTTGTATATTAGTCCCATATACCTTATTTATGCTTAGTTTGATGAAGTGTGATCACTTGACCCATTGGATGAAGTGATCCCTTCACTTGATGTGCTGCACTCATTTTTCTTCTTCCATGTCTTATTCATCTCTCCTCTGATGTGTTCAACGCCTACCTTTGCCTTCCCTTTGTTGAACTTAGAACTTGGTGCCTTGGACCTTATTGGGAAATTCCTACTAACATGACTAGTCTTCAAGCAATTGAAACATGTGGTTTTACTCAACCATCTGTTGTAGTTTCCTCTGAAATGTGTCCTTATGCAATTTTCAGGAACATGTCCATATCCCTGACAATAATGACAGCTATACCTGGTGTTGTAATCCCAACAGTAGTGATTTCCACTACCTTTTGTATTTTCTAGTTGATTTAATGTCCACATAGGCTTTGATCTACATTCAAAGGTTCTATGTCCATACTTCTTGCAATTGTAGCAGTGACCTTCAAATCTTGGTGTCTTGATAGTCCTAGTTCTACATTCATCTTGATGTCCTTGCTTCTTGCACTTATGACAATAGCTTGCACTCTTAGGCATATCATGTTGATGGGAATTATTGCTCCTACACACATTAGAAGTGTGTCCTTTCTTACCATAGAAATGACAGGTAGGTTTGGTGTTCTTACCTTTGTTGTTCCTTTCTTCTGCAGTCTTGGATGACTCTCCTTCTTCAGTGCTGATATATCCTAATACTTGAGCATTATTGTTGGACCTTGGGGATTTTAGTAACTGCTCAAAGTACTTGATGGCTTCATTAGGTTTGTTGAAGCTCTCTAAATTTTCCTTTTCCCTTCTCAAATCATTTTGCAATTGTTCATTTTGCATCTTCGATGTAGAGATCTCAATGTCCTTCATATTCAACTCATGATGTGCATTCATCATTTGGCTTAGGGTTTCTAGCTAGATGTTTGAGATTATTTCAAAACCAATTGTCTTTTCCTCCAATCTTTTTGTAAGATTTCTCTTGTCATCTTCTATCATGGATTTTTCTTCAATATCTCTTTTCTTTTGTTTAGTCACTTCATAAAGCATTATGGCTTGTGATTCTTGTTCAATCTTCAAGGTTCTAATTTCTTCTGCTTGAGATCTATTCTTTTCCATTAGTTCTGCTATTGTTGCATCAAACTCTTTAGCGTCACCATTGGAAAACACTTTTGTGGTATCAATCTCCTTGTAGTTTATATCATTTTCAGCTATGGCTATATACTTCCTTCTTTTCAAATAATTTGTGTAGAGCAAGTTGAACATCAATCACTTGATTTTCTATTATCTTCCCAAGTTTGAAGACCTCCATCTTCTAACCCTTTTCTCCAAGCTATTATGCTTCTCCTTGTGAGAACCTATGCTCTAATACCAATTTTTAGAACATTCAAATGGGAAGAATGCTTCTGAGAGGGGGGTGGAGGTGAATCAGAAGTATTAAACTTTATCCATTAAAACTTTTAACTAAAAGTAAATTGCATGCATGTAAACATATGAAATAAAAACATGCATCAACAACACATAACACTAGATTTTGGTAACCTAGAAACCCTCCAAGAACAACAAGGTAAAACTGGGGTGGGGATGATACCCACAAAATCACTGCAGCAATAACTGTTTTGACCACTTTTGATGGTCTACCTTGTCAAAAGCTTTACACTGTATCAATAGTGACCTAGTTAAAGGATTTACAAACACTTTTCATTAAGTATCACCCTGTTAAAGGATTCAATCACCTCTTCAAAGGATCAACAACCTAGCTATTAAGCTAACCTATCAACATAGGATTTCCTTTCTAATACAATTGCTAGAGAGTATTAGGTATAATAAACCTAACAGCTTACAATCCTTGATTGCTGAATTCAAGCACTTGATCTGCTCTCTCTAATCTTGATTCTCTAAAATTTGATATCTATTCGTATCCTTTTCTTTGTTCTGATCAACTAAATATCTAATTACTGCTCTCTTCCTCTAATTCCTTTCACTCTTCACTCTGAATTTTACTATATTTTCCATATACTTCTTTTTCATCATGTTCAAAATGAGATTTCATCTTCCTTATAAATACTTTTGAAGACTTAAGGTTAGGTATGGATCTATGATCCATATTGAATCTTTATTTCCCACTCATTTCTTGCACTTTTATTATTGGTTGCATGCCTTCTCCATTTTTCTTATTGGTTTCATGTAGATTGCATAGGAAATACAAAAGATTTGATCTTATCATTTAGATCCATTGGGATTCATCATATGTTAGCCATAAAAATGGTTTACATCTGAGTTTGTGCCTTTTCAAACTCATATGCGCACTCTGTGTTACTCGACACTTTCTAATTCCTAATGCTTGGCATATATAAGAAAACTAGCTCACTTGGCTCCTGTAGTGATTCTATCCTACTCAACATCATCTGTGACTCAGCACCTATATATTACTCCTCACTTGTATCATGCTCGACACCTGAAGTCACTTAGCACTTGATCTTCACTCGGCACCTAAAGATTGCTCAACACCTAAAAATCACTTTGCACCTGTTGGAATTCTGACTCAACATACATAGTGTACTTAGCTTCAATGTAGAAAGTGGTTAAGTGTGTTGGCACTCAAATTTCAAAACCATTCTGAGACTAACATTTTTCTTAACATTAGATGTTAAATCAGCATCTCTTGTAGAGAGAAACTCTAAGCCTTATGAAGATAGTGCAGAAATTCTTGCACTTTTATCAAATCAGCCACACAAATTAGTTTTTCAAAGTCAAAAAGAGGATGAAAAAACAACTCATCTACACAAATCTAGCAAGGTGAGTTCAAAATGTGTTCTTTCATGAGGATTTCCTATTAGAGACATCATTCATATAGAGGAAAAGGTGCTATCATAAGCTATTGTTGCAGCAAAGGAAGAACTTACAATTAAAGATGAAGCAACATATTCAACTACACCTAAAAGGGAAATATTTCATCTTACTTATGCACTTCAAAATGACAATATAAATTTTCAAGATGGAGTAATAAGTGATTTTTTAATGTCTTTCCAAAATTCCTATTGTTTTTTAAGTTTCTACCAATGTTACACCTATTTATCATTGTGCATAAGCATGTAAAGCATTAGAAGACTTCGAGAAGAGGAAGATACTTCAAAGAGATAGTAAATGGTTTTTTTTAGGGGGTCATGTAATTTGGTTAGTGTAGAATAGGATAGATTACGGAAGGTTTCTCATTCAATAAGTGTTATTACATAGTGTCTTAGAGTTACTAGTTGTCTAGTTTAGTTTGTTTTTGAGTTGTTATTATCTTAATGGCTATTTTGGAGGAGCTCATAGTTGGTTGGTTGCTCATATTTCAAATCATTTTTCCAAGGGTGTGAGTGAGTCAAATTTTGACTTGTGGAAGAGAGTTTTTCTATATATTTTCAAACATTCCATTGAGTAGTTGAGTCCTTATGATGTGAAGAATGTTCTATTTAATGATGGTGTCTAGTTGGTATTATCTATAGGTTTCATGTTGTAATAGTTAGTCCTATAGTGAATACTATTTTGTTTTAACAATCAATCCTATAGCCACTGCTCTTTGACTCAATAGACAATCCTACAACAACTACTATGTGATCCAAAAGAAAACTTTTAGAAAGTATGAAGACAATACTCATAAATATGCAATACTCTTGGAGGGGCCTGAATATTCAATAACAAAGGGACCTGTACTTTTAGCTATTTACAAAGTTTGAAGTTTCTCACAACAATACAAATGGTACTATGTTTGTGATTTCCATTCATTCATAATATTTATCATTTTTAGTAATTGATTATCTATGCATTGCATTTTGATTTTCAATTATCATTATTGTAATTATATGCTACATAAGCAATTTGATGTTACCCTCATCCATACATTATCATTTGAGAATAAACAACCTTTTAGCTAGGGGGAGCACATGTATACTTGGTTTTATTGTCATAGACCATAGGAGGATGACCTTTCATGTATACCTTTTATACCACCTTTGAAATTCTTGATGATTGATTAAAGTTGTCACAAGATTCCATGTTGAAAGCTTTCATGACTAACTAATGCCTATCCCTTGCTTGAGGACAAGAAAAATTTCAGCTGGGAGGAAATGATGAGCCTATAAAATGTCATATCTATATCCATTTTTTATAAAAATTTAAGCCATGGTTTGAATATATTCCCAAGCCATTTCCATACATTAACTTGGTTTATGAAGCATTAACTATGATAAATGATTTATTGATTAACAATTGCATGTGTAGCTAGTTGATGCTAGATTATGATAATTTATTATGATAAATGGTTAACATTGAATAATAATAATATTAAGGTGATTAACATGTTATTTTTGAGTTATTTGAGTCATTCATGCAGCAGGAAAGAAGGAGAAGCAAGTTGACACATGTCAATATTCAGCAAGTGCAGGAAATGAAGAAAAAGTTAAAAGTCAATTTTAGAAAAATAGGCATATCTTGTTCAATTCTAAATGAATTAAGAATGGATTATGATTTTGGAAATCTGAAAACAATAAGCATAAACCTTTTTGAGCATTTGAGTTGTTTCAAAATAGTTAATGAGTGCCATGGATCAAAATTTGGCTGAGGAAAAAGTGGCATGTTTTCAGGCAGCATAAAACCACTTTCAAAAAAATGGCCATAACTTCCACATTTCTTAATGAAATTCAGATTTTCAAAATGATCTAGAAAGATGACAAGTAGGAGCATAACATGGTAAAATAGTTTCATATAATTCATAATAATCAAGGAGAACCATGCATTTGAGTGGACTGCTAAAAATGTGAAGCTAAAAATCAGCAGACTTAGTCATTAATTTTGTAATAAGTCTCTTCCTTGTATAAAGGAATGAGGAGACACTTGTTAGATAGTTGTTAGAGAGTCAATATCATATATATTCAAAATTTTAATAAAGTATTTGAGATGTACACATACATAGAGATGTAGACAGATTAGATAATATACAGTTCCTATAGCAACTACTGTGCAATTTCTTGCAGCCATTATTGTGTATTTAGATTTATTTCTAGCATTGTTATAATTTATATTTTGCAATGATATAATATCTTAGATATTTTCATGGTGCATATACTTTGTAGACTTTTTTCAAGTATATGTGCTCAGGTTGACAATTTAAATGAACCTTCTCTATTAGAAAGATAATTGCTCATTTTGGATGTCCAATCCATGAGTTGAGTTCTTAGAACCAAGTTATTGATCTAATTGGGAAGCCAACACACCAGACTCCTTGTTCTACTTGTAAGTGGCTATTTCAGTAGTGATCTTTCTAGTTACTGGGTTCTTGGTGAGATGAACATTTGTTTTCAACTTCTTTACCTTTGAACCCCTAGCCACATATTTAGTGACGATGTCCTTCATAGGTGTGGAGACCAGTTGCAAGTTTCTTTTCTTGCTGATTGTGTTGAATAGCCAAGAAGGGATAGTAGGAATTACAAAAATTATCTAGGCATCTCTAGTAGGAGTCAAGAATCTTGGTTGATCTTCCGTAGGAGCCTTGATGAATTTTTGCCATCTGCACCATCTAAAAGATTGAGGCTGTCATTTGAATCCTGCCCCTGACTTGACATATTTTCTCTCTGAACCTTGTGTTGCTTAAGGGCCTTAGATTTAGATTGAAATCTAGTCCTAAGAGCCTATTTTTCAAATGAAGGGGCATCCTCTTCTGCATATCCTAATCCAATATACTACTTGCAATAGGAGACAAAAGTTTGACGTCAGATGGAGATGGTTCAGAAAAAGAAACCAACCCTAAAGAGGGTTCATTGACAATTCCATTGCTCTTTTTCTTTAGCTAGTAATTTGTATAGGTAAATATAAATCTAGCTCTTAGATTGATATCATCTTCCTCATCTTTATTCCAATAAACTTCCAAAGACTTTGATTCACTAGATTCTTCCCAGCTAGGTATAATTATGTCTGAGCCCTCCTCAATCACCCCCTCTTCTTTAAACTTCAACCTCAAGGAATTTATTTGCTACAAAGTCAACCTTGAATGATATTTTCTCAAAACTTCCCCTTCATCCTTACAATCTCACCATAGGTCTTCTAATTGTGGGGTTGTCAATAGGTGACCTTCAAGACCAAGGATTAGGACTGCATATCCTTTACTATCAAAGTTTCTCCTACTATGATAAGAGCCAAAATTGAATCCAAGAAAATTACTTCCAATAATAGAAGTATTAGTCATGCTACTACAAACTAAAGAACCCAGCTTGATAGGAAAAGTCATCTCCCAATCCTTGTGTGGTAAATTATCTTTTATGATGGAGAAAATTTGCCTATATTTCTCAGCCAAAACAAAATAGTCCAAAGCATATCATGGAATTTTTGTAGGTTCTTCTTTGAATCCACCTATCCTCAAGTAAGTGAACCTAGGAAACTGTATGAAGTGACTTCAATATTGTTGAATTAACCTTTGGGCTTTAGGACACAACCTAGGCATCGACACCTTCTTCAAAGACACATAAAAATTCTCCATTAACACATCATGAAATTTCCTAAAGTCCTCCAAGACTCTATCCTTTTGCAGTAGAGGGCAATACTAGAAAACTATACTCCATAAGGAAGAGGGGTAAGGTCACAAACACAAGCAATGCAGTAGGTTAAATAGGAAGCCATATAAAAATCCTCATAGAATTCCTTAGCATGTTTGAGTTGAGTTCTTAGTGAAGTACTGATAATCTTTGCCTAGTCCATCCATTGTTCACCCTTCAAGATGATTTCTATATACCTGTACGTCCATTCTTCAAAAAGAAACACATTGGTTGAACCCTTGACCCTATGTAATAACACAACTAGGTCATGAATATGGGGTTTTAGGCGATCTTTGGTAAGAAATTTAGGTAGCCTAGACCCTCTACCATAATTCATTTCAGTCCACTTCTTGGCAAGAGTATTACGGATTTTTCTAGGGGTTTCTTGATATTTAGCCAAGGATTGAGTAGGGGAGAATGTGGCAAAGGTGCTCTTTGGTAAATGTAGTATAGAGGCAATAGTCTCTCTTGAAATTGAAAGCATTGTGTTACCATCTATACTTATAATACTTTTGCTTCTAACATCAAAGTAATCAATACAAAGTTGAAGTAGTTCAAGGCTCACAAGGGCTGGGCAAAAAATAATAGCCTCAATTAATCCTTTGGTTAGGACTTCCATGCACCCATTTGTCTCATTAGCATATTCAAGAAAAATTCCTATAAATTCTCCAACTTAACCCCTTCTAGGTTTTTATCACTTATGACTGACTTTCTACATTCTAAACTTGAAACATTGTCAAAGAAATGCAATATAGACCTCATCCTTAGTCAAAACAGCAAGGCTTCGAATAGATAATGTTGGAAAAAATAGAGATTGTAGAACAAAACAAGAATGGCTAAGTTCTCACCTATATTCTGCTAAACAATTAATAGTTTTCTCTTCCTCTCTTAATAGCTTCTTCTCCAAACTTTCAACTCTTCGCATGATAAACCAAAAAAAAGGAAGCTGAGCTTATTTTAAGGAGGGAAAGTTCTTACGTGCGAAAGTACAGGCCCATTATAAGGCATTAATGACAAATCACTCCCTATTAATGTTCACATGTTTAAAAGCCTTGTGACATAAACTTTCCATTTAATGATTTCCTTTTTGCCTGCATTGGTAATGATTAGCTTTAATGCATAATCTAATCTCTTTTCTAGCTAAAGATTTTCCACTTTTCCCATAATGATGACTTTTCACATTGGGAACAAAAATGTCCTTTTGACGATCAATTTCCTTGTGGGATGATGACACGTTATACACCAAAATTAAATATTGCCAAGACACCTATATCATTGAACAGCTTTGAACTACTTTGAACTTATGTTCAAAGTGGTTCAAAATGATTTAGAAGAATGCTTTATCAAGTTGGTTTATATCTCCTACAAGAATAACTATTAGCACAAAACCTTTGGTTGAACTGCTTTGAACTACTTTGAATCGAGGTTCAAAGTGGTTCAAGAGAAGGTATAGTGACTGGGGGCACTAGGGACTTCAAATAATCACTTCAAAAGATGGAAAATACATGGAGAAATAAGGGAAAGACTTCAACAAATGGATGGGCAAAAAAATATAAAGGAAAGTCCTTTGAAATATGGCAACTCAATGGATAGCTAATACACCCTTGTCCAAAGTTTTTACCTAAGGACAACTTTGTGAAACATGGAAACAACCTCCAAGCTATGGGACTTGAATTATGAGATTGAGTCTCTAGAGAAGGTTGGCTTCCTTTTCTATGAGGATGCACCTAACTACTCTTGGAGAGGAAAAGGGAGAAGGGATGCATGAAATAAAATCTACCTACTCTAACCTGAGGGGGTGATGCACCAAAATAGAGTGTTTAAACTTATCTCTGCCCATTAATGCCCAAAATAGAGTCTCTAGAGAAGGTCAGCTTCCTTTGCTATGAGGATGCACCTAACTACTCTTGGAGAGGAAAAGGGAGAAGGAATGCATGAAATAAAATCTACCTACTCTAACCTGAGGGGGTGATGCACCAAAATAGAGTGTTTAAACTTATCTCTGCCCATTAATGCACAATCAACTAGTTATAACCTCAAAGAACATAGATTTAGATCTTGTTTAATTCAACAACCACATGTAGATCAAATATAAAAAGAATTCTATAGGAAAAAAATTCACTTAATATCATTCAAATTTCAAAAGTAGATACAATCATGCATATTGCAGAATATAGACAAAACATTAACCAGAGGCAAAGAACCTTGCATAGTGTGTTAATGGCTAAAAGAGACTCAGTAGAAGATTACAATGGTTCAAAGGCATGAGAAATTATATTACTATGCATGAGAATAATACTAGAGAATTAGAGAAAGATCAACCATTACAAAGATTACAAAATCTGCCTTTATAGCTCAGGCATAACTGAGTTAGAGAATAATCAAACAACTTTGGAGAAAATTTGATCTTGGCACCGATTCAAATACAATGAAATTCAATATCTTGCCAATAAAAAGCCTTCAAAAGATAGAATGACACCATTAAGTCACTCTAACCAAGTAGATGGATAAAACTAGAGATAGTGGAGTGTTTTCCTTTGTTCACTAGGCATGGCATTCATTGGAGAGTGGTTGGAATTGATCATGAAGATCAAATCATGAAAGAAAATATATCTTTCCCATAGTTAGCTTGAAAAATTAGAAAAGTTATAAATTCAACTAAATCTGGCAACCAAGATGGGCCATGTAGGCCAATAATCTTATTTTTTTTTGCCACCCCGTAAAGTCTCCATGCCGTTTGACCATTTCACTCTTATCTAACTACACCATCCTCAAACTTAACCGTACTGGTTAACAAAATATGTCAACCCAACTATCAATGCTAACTGTAGTGTTTACCTCCTTAGGTCTACAAAGACACATGTCCTTTGGACACTTCCCTATAATGTCTAAAGTTCTTACAATTCCATGATTGGGGAAAGCATTGATAATCAATCTACAAAATATTGACAATTGATGAAAATCGTTTTCATTACTGTGCCTACCCCATTATCTTTCTAACCCATAGACCATTTAGAATCTACCTAAACACAACCTAGCATCCAACTATCCAACTCTTGTGGCTCACATGGAAGGATGGACCCACCAGTCCATACATCACGATGTCATTTCCCCACATTGTCAAGAGGTCTCACAAAAGGTAGGATGCATGAAAGTGACTACAATAGAACCCTAGTTGTACTCCAGCTCGCATTGATATGTTATCATGATACCTTACTTCATCTATGGTGCACAATAAATAGGACCCGTACAACACATGGCAGTGAGGTGCTTACCTACTTTTTATAAAGTTTGTTTACTTTGAAGAAGTGGGAAAATGCTAGCTATAGATTTTTTGAAGATCTAATAGCGCAAAGCCAAAAGAAAACTAAGAAGATATGGAGATATTATAAGGTTTTAATTTCATTCATTTCATATTTCCATGGTATTTGAATATTTTTTAAAATGGGAAGTGGTCTTTTATCATTTAAATTCAAATGTGGTGATTTTGGTAGGAAGTAAAATTTGGCCAACAATTCTAGTGACTTAGAGGGGATGCAAGCTAGCTATGCATATACGAAAGGCATGAAACATCCATTGGGCTATAGAGTCATAAAAATGTAAAAATTCACCCAAAAAAACCCTAAAATCATAGAAAAACTGCCCAAGAACCTCAAAACTGCCTCTCTACAATAGGAACTAGGAACCAAAAATCCTCTGCAACCTTTACAAAACACATGTGCACATGCACTTCTTGGAAAATAAGAAAGGAAAAATAAAACTATCCTAAATTATATACATGAAGTACTCATCCTTTGTCAAAAGCAGGACTTAAGATATATTCTATTAACTAGAATAGGCAAAATTTCACCATTGGGCCTACTTGATTGAAAAGCATTGGCCTATTTGCAACTAATAATCACATAGGGACCACTCCATAGTGCATCAAATTTTGAGTGCCTCCCTAACTTTTCCCTTTCTGCATCCCACTTTAATACTAGGTCACCTTCCCTAAAGATTTTGACCCTAGCCTTCCTATCAAAACTCTTTTTTAACTGTTACTAATATGTTTCTAGGGTCTGCATGGCCTATTTCCTTTTCTCTTCTAATTCCATTAGTTCTTCCATTCTTACTATCATGACATCATTTTCCATTAACTCCAGCTGGTGAGCTAGTTCTAGGGATGGGAATTCTAATGAAATTGGAATCCTTGCTTCCCAGCCATATACCAACATAAAGGGTGAATTTCCTATGGTCCTCTTAGGTGTTATTCTATTAGCCGATAATGGTGTCCTCAACTTTTGGTACCAACACTTTTGATTGTCCTCTATAGTCCTTTTCATAATCTTGATTAGGTTTTTGTTGAATTAATTAGCCAATCCATTTCCCTAAGGGTATTATTTTGAGGATGTTCTTAGGTAGATAATATGATCAACTACCCATGCACAAATATGAGCTCCTACAAAATATTTTGCATTATTTGAAATAATGGTTGAAGGGGCACCAAACCTAATCACAATTCCATCAAGGAATTCAAAAAAAAAGGATTATGTGGCATCCTTTAATGCTATTGCCTTTGTCCATTTGGTAAATTAATCTGTAGTAACTAAAATCCATTTGTGACCAATGCTAGAAGGAGGATTGATAGGGCCTATGAAATCCAATCCCCATTGAGAAAAATGCTGGTCCACCTAAATGGGAGGAAGGTGAAGAGTTGCAAGCTTTTTCTTACTAGAGATTAAGGCTGATTTTTCACACTTCCTCACATATTTTATGACAATCATGGAACAAGAATGGCCATTATTAACAAGCCCTCATGATCTTTATTACAATTGTCCTTGCTAAGAAGTGGCCACCATCAAGACCATCATGAAGCTCTTTGATCATTCTTTTAGCTTGGTCTGTATTAATGTATCTCAATAGGGCTCTATTAAAATATCTCCTAAAAAGCATACCATCAACTATGGCATAAGGAATTGACTGTAATCTATACTATCTCCTTTAATCTCCACCCAATCCTTGAGGGTATCCACCTCCTACAAATAAGATCATCATTTCATCTATCCAATTCTTTGGATTATCATTTTCTTTCTTCTTTTTGTTCTATCAATATCATGGAAACTTCTTCATTTGACTCCTAAGATGAGACCATCTATTTGCACAATCCCTTCCTTCTTACCAACTTGGTAATCTAGATGTCAATATCATACTCCATTGCCTTAGTAATCCAACCAACTCTCTTCTCACTAATATCTTTACACAAAAGAAAGTCATTCACACTGGTATGGAGTACTAAGAAATAGATCTTGTTATGAGACAAAAGGTGTCTAAATTTCTTCAAGGCTCTGTTGATTGCAAGGGTTTTCTTCTCTACATAACTGTATTTATTTTTCATATTCCTTAAGCCCTTCACTAAAGAAGGCAATGGACTGCTCCTCATTCTTATCATTTGTTTGAGTCAAGACAACAAAGGTACTTGATTCACCACCTAAAGTATAAATAATGAAATCCTTCTCAAAGTTTGAGTTGATGAGAATAAGAACTAAGGATATGGCTTCTTTGATCTCTTCAAAACTTTCCTTTCCTTCCTTGGTCCATGAAAATACTGTATTCTTTCTAAGCCTGGATATAAGAGGTTTCACCATGGTATCTAAATTAGAGATAAACCTTCTTACAAAATTTATTCTACCAAGGAAACTTTACAAACCCTTCTTATGAATAGGAAGGAGGAGAGAAAGTATCACCTTTGTTCTCTCTAGATCAATGGTTAAACCATCCTTTGATACAATGTGTCTTAATAATCTCCCTTGGTTGGTAGCAAAGACACACTTTCTTGGGTTAAGGGATACCCCAAACTCTGTACACCTTATGAGCACTTATTTGAGATGACCAAAATGATGTTTTACATTCTTTGAATACACTATGATATCATCAAGGTAAACCAATACAAACCTTTCAATCATGTTTTTGAAGGCCATCTCCATTTCCTTTTGAAATGTAATGTTAGGATTTAAACCTCATATAAAAATAATAATTACATGTAAATATAAACAATATCAGAAAATAATAGATCACATAGAAAAGAACACAAGACACCAAGATTTAATGTGGTTCACCAAATCCTTGGGCTATGTCCACCAAACAACAAGCCCAATATTATTACATTCCAGTGATTACAATCTGATTACAATCTATAATTTGTTAAAACTCAATATTTCCACAAGAACCAATTTTCACATCACCCACAATAAAACAATCCCTAACCCTAAGCCCTTTTATACAAGTATTTTTACCGCTATAGGGTTAGACCTAATAATTACATGTCAGCCTAAAATCCCAATAAAATGGGGCTCAAATTTTTTCTTGGGGGCTCCACCCCTAAAACCCTAGATAGGCATGGCCTAAGGGCCTCAATTATATTTGGGGCTATTTCCCCCAAACCCTCACTCAAGGCCTAACCTGGCCCCAAACCCCACCAAGGAATTATGGAGTACATAGAGTACTTCCCTAATCAGTCACCACAATCTAACAATATCCCACATGGGGACTGATTAGGCTCCACACTAAACAACAACCTCCCACTTGGAGATTGATCCTGTAGCAGTACCGCTACCACATGGGGCTCCCAATGGATCAAAGCACCCTGGACTCTACTATTTCTTTATGCATGTTTAGTATAAAGGACCAACTGAAGATGAAGAGGAATTTAGCTTCTCCCTTGCCACTACCTTTGTAAACATATCCACTAGATTTTCATTTGTATGTATCTTATCTAGCTTTAACTATCCATCATCCAAAACTGACCAAATGAAACAGTACTCAAACTATATGTGTTTTGTTTTGGAATGCAAAGCTGAATTATTTGCAAGATGAATGGCACTCTAACTCTTTGTAAACAAATAATTATCCCTCTAGGGGTGTCCTAATTCTTCCAAGAAGAGCTAAAGCCATATTATCTCCTTAGCTATATCTATAGTAGCAACATACTCTTCCTCTATAGTGGATAAATCATTACCCTTCTATAACCTAGAAACCCAGCTCACGACTACCCCACCAATAGTAAATACATAACCTATAGTACTCCACCTGGTAATAGTATCCCATGCCAAATCTGAGTCAACATAGCCCTGTTACTCAGTATAGAGCCCCTAAAGTGTAAACACTTACTTGATGTTCCTCTCAACTATCTTAGAATCCATTTGACTACATTCCAATGCTCAATTCCTAGATGACTCATATACCTGCTAACACCTCCCACTGCATCTACAATATTTGGCCTTGTACATACCATAGCATACATCAAGCTTCCTATAGCTAAAGCATAGGGTACCTTGGACATCTTATCCTCCTCTTCTTGTGTCTTGGGACACATCTCCTTAGTCAACTTCAAATGACCAGGTAAAGTTGTGTAGACGACTTTAGCATTCTCCATAGAGAAACATTGCAACACCTTCTTAACATAATTAGCCTGAGATAGCTTCAATTTCCTATTCTTCCTATCTTTATAGCTTCAATTTCCTATTCTTCTTATCTTTGTAAATATTCATACCAAGGATTTATTTTTTTGCTCCCAAATCCTTCATAGAAAATGCATGTGCTAACTGGCATTTCAACCCCTTAATGTGATCCATGTTAGACCTAGCTACAATCATATAATCAAAATATAAACATAAAATAATGCAGCTATCATCATCCAACCTCTTAAAATAAACACAATGATCTGAATGACACCTATTGCATCCATGCTTATGCATAAAACTATCAAATTTCAAATACCATTGCTGAGGTGCTTGCTTCAAGCCATATAAACTTTTCTTCAATCTACACACTAAGTTCTCCTTACCTTTGACTTCAAATCCCTAGGGCTGAGCTATATATATCTCTTCATCCAAATCACCATGAAGTAATTCTATTTTAACATCAAGTTGCTCCAAGTTCAAATCTTTAGTAGCCACAATACTTAAAATAGTGCAAAATGAAGTCATCTTAACAATAGGAGAGAATATCTCATCAAAATCAATGCCCTTTTTCTGTGCAAATCATTTTACAACTAACCTAGATTTAAATATTTTCTTATCTCCATCCTCTTCTTTCAACCTGTAAACCAATTTATTCTATAAAGCCCTTTTACTTGCCAGCAATTTGTATAAATCCCAAGTCTAATTTTTCAATAAAGAGTTCATTTCATCTTTCATTATAGACTCCCAGTTAATCTTAGTAGCCACCTACATAGCTTCATCATAACATTCAAGTTCACCAACATTAGTAAGTAAAATAGAATACAAAGAGAGAAAAAAATATTTTTGGAGGTCTGATGAACCTTTTTGACTATCTAACATTCATTGGTGTGTGTGGTATTTATTGTTGTGGTTGTTGCACATCATGAGGAATTGTTGGAACATCATCTTTCTAAGTATTGTTGTTACAATAGGTCATTATACAACACTTTCTAATCCAATATGACATCCCTGCTTCTTACAATTTTTTAATTCTCAAAATCCCAAAGCCTACAACCAAATTAATTAATGTCATATCTAACAAATACACATTTCTTTGACTTAACTTCTACCTTGGTTCTATTTTTAGAATATATATTAGCAAATGCTTCACAATCGAAAGTTTTGAGAAAAGAATAACTCACCTTCTTACCAGTCCATGCTTCCTATGGAATACCACAACCCAAAGGAGTAGATGGGCCTCTATTAATCAAATATACAATAGTATTGATAGTCTTCACCCACATGTGTAAGTGAAACCTAGCATGAAACTTCATGCTCCTTGCACACTCCATTATAGTCATGTTCATGCGTTCAATCACTCCATTTTCTTATGAAATTCTTGGAACAATCTTCTGTCAGAAAATACCATTAGTGGAGCAATAATCTTCAAATTCATGACTACAACACTCACTACCATTATTAGATCTAAGACATTTTAATTTCTTACCAGTCACATTTTCAACCAAGCATTTCCATTTCTTAAAAGTTTGAAATATATCATATTTTTGTCTAAGGAAATAAACCAATACTTTTCTAGTTGCATCATCAATAAATGTAACATAATAATGAGAGACACCAAGGGAAGATACCTGAGTTGGTCCCCATACATCAGTATGCACAAGCTCTTTATTTTCCTTTTCAATCTTCACAAAACTCACTCTCTTTTATTTTCCATACACACAACTTCCATAAAAAATCATATTATCACATTTTAGACCTAGTAAAACTTTCTTTGAATGAAGTCCTTTCATACCTTTCTCACTCATGTATCCAAGTTTTTTGTGCCACAACATTGTATTAGAATCTACAACAACTATTTGTTCTCCCAGCTCAACTGTAGCAATTATTCTTGAACTTTCATTTTTCTTTGAAACAATTAAAGTAGAAGGAACAATATGACATGTACAAAGATATAAGGTGCCTCCTTTAACACCTTTTGCTACTACAAGGGAACCTTTTGAAACTTTCCAATTTTAATCATTAAAAGTAACTACTTAACCCTCATCACTGAGTTGCCCTGCTGAAATTAAATTTCCACTTAGCCTTAGAACATGTCTTACCTCTTGTAGTAGGCAATGATTTCCATTCTACAACTTAATTTAACTTTTCCCTTTTCAACAATTTGATAGGATTCATTATCCCCTAAATAAACAAGCCCAAAATCCCCTTGGACATAATCAATGAAATAACCTCTATGAGGTGTAGCATGAAATGAAGCACCAGAATCTAAAGCTCATGAATCATCAACACTTTCTAAAGATAGAAGAAAATCCTCCTCTTTGGATTTGTTACTTACCACATTTTCCTCCTTGTCTCCATTTGGTTTATCTCCTTCATTTTTCTTTCGAGTCCAATAATCTTTCTTTTTATGCCTTTTTTTGCCATAGTACCAACAATCATTTGGTCCTCTCAATTAAGACCTCCTCCCCTTTGAATTTACTCTTGATTTCCTACGATTTTGAGAATTATTTCCTCTCTAAGTCGTTCTACCTTTTCTTTGTGTGTTCAAAGAACTTTCTGATGTAGATCCACTTGAAGATTTTCTACGAGTTTCTTCACTCAAAATAACACTAATGATATCATTATATTTTAGGTTCACCAACATCAGTAATCAAAATAAAATACAAAGAGAGAGAAAATATTTATGGAGGTCTAAATAGCCTTGTTGACCATCTAACAATCATGGGGTTGTTTGGTACTTGTTGCAGTTGTTGCACATTATGGGGAATCACTAGAACATCATCTTTTGGAGTATCATCCAACACTACATAATCATTTTCTTTCTTCTCATGTTGTTGTAACAGATCTTTGTACAACACTTTCTCATTGAATATGACATCCCTTCTTCTTAAAATTTTACGATTTTTAAAATTTCAAAGCTTATAACCATATTCATTAATTCCATATCCAAAAAATGCACATTTCTTTCACTTAGCTTCTAGCTTAGTTCTATTTTCAAAATCTATATGAGCAAATGCTTCACAACTGAAGGTCTTGAGAAAAGAATAACTCACCTTCTTACCAGTCCATGCTTCCTCTGGAATACCACAACCCAAAGGAGTAGAGAGACTTCTATTAATCAAATATACAATAATATTGAAAGCCTCTAGCCATATGTATAAGGGCAACCCAACATGCAACCTCATGCTCCTTGCACACTCCATTGTAGTCATGTTCATGCATTCAGCCACTCCATTTTCTTATGGAGTCCTTGGAACGAATTTCTTTCTAATAATACCATTAGTGCATAAATAATCTTCAAATTCATGATTGCAATACTCACCACCATTATCAAATCAGAGATATTTTAATTTCTTATTAGAAAAGTATGGGTTTATTTTCTTAGACATAAATATGATGTATTTCAAAATTTTAAGAAATGGAAATGCTTGGTTGAAAATGAGACTGGTAATAAATTAAAATGTCTCAGATCTAATAATGGTGGTGAGTATTGCACTCATGAATTTGAAGATTATTGCTCGACTAATGGTATTTGTAGATAAAAAATTGTTCCAAGGACTCCATAGGAAAATGGAGTGGCTAAATGCATGAACAAGAATATAATGGAGTGTGCAAGGAGCATGAGGTTGTATGCTAGGTTTCCCTTACACATGTGGGTGGAGGCTATCAATACTATTGTATATTTGATTAATAAAGATCTCTCTATTCTTTTGGGTTGTGGTATTCCAAAGGAAGCATGGACTGGTAAGAAGGTGAGTTATTCTTTTTTCAAGACCTTTGGTTGTGCAACTTTTGCCCATATAGATTTTGAAAATAGAAGCAAGATGGAAGCTTAGTCAAAGAAATGTGTATTTTTTGGATATGGAATTAATAAATTTGGTTATAGGCTTTGCGATTTTGAAAATCCTAAAATTGTAAGAAGCAAGGATGTCATATTCAATGCGAAAGTGTTATACAAAGATTTGTTGGTGTAAATACGTACTTTACTATTTACACTTACTTAAGTTTACTTAGGTTAATGCATTATTTAACTATATTGCATTATTTTATTATTTTTATTTTTGAGACACTTAGGACTTTGCACACCTCTTTAGTTGTCATGTTGACAATATAGGAGTACGCACCTTTATTTGAGCACATGGTGTCTACAACACTGTTTTGCATATCCCACCCTTGTAGACTTATCCTCACATCACTGCACTTACTTCCGTGCTTAATGGAGGATAATCCATATCTAGTGGACATGTGCTTGGTTGTATGACACTTCATGGTGCTAACTTCTATGCTTTCTAGAAGCTCTCCTGAGGCCTTTATATTCAGGCACTCCTAGTGTACTCTGGTATCAACTTATTGAATACATTGTCATTCTGATCATACTCTGTCTACTTTGGTCTAATGTGTGCTTGTGTTTGAGTTGTTAGTTCTTGGATGAATTTTTCCCTTAGGAAAATTCTTACATGGTATCAAAGCTTGGAGATTTTCTCTTCACAAGTTGTTCAAGACCTCTTGTTGCTTCATCACCTCAACCTGAATATAGAGTGCTGCAGAAATTGGGAGCATCCAACATCAGATCTGACCTCTCCATTGCATCTAAAATGCTAAACCAATGAAAATCAACTATAAGCATGCCTACCTTGGCCCAAAGTCGAATGTGAGGCAAATTTTTTTTGCAAATCGGAACTCCGGGGCCTCGATTTGTGGTATGGGTATGATCACTTTTCGTAGATTTGCTTGATTTATTTCAGATCTGCAATTTTATTTTTTCTCTATATTTTTCCTGTCACTATATTTTGTAAAACTTCGAAGAAATTTTTTTTGACAGACCCAGGCCATCACACCCTAGATCTGCCAATTTGAAGGGTATTTAATTATTCTATGGACCCTTATTTATTCGGGCGCGGCCAAATTTTGGCCAGGCCAGGGTCGAGCAAACCATAACCCGATCAATGGAGCCTCTCACATTTCTAACAAAGAGCAATTTCCAACCCAGCGATCAAATTGCAGACCGAGCCTAGGCACAAATCATCAAACAAATTTCCATCGGTAAGGCAACCAACCACCCAACAGAAGACTCATTTTAATTAATTCTCTGCAACTGCTATATTTTAAACAGTGCACACATCAACTATCCCACCAATGTGGGATCATTGCACAGAACTCCCGACACCATAAAAGAAATTCGGCCATCGCTGTAGGAAATTTTGACAACAGGAAACATAACTCTAACCATCTGTAGTTGTTGCCTAACAGGCACATGATGTTTATTTAATCACAAGTGACCCTCCACTTCGATGCCATGCGACAAGATTTAACTTGTCCGCACTACCACATTTGTGCCAACTTAGCGCTAGGACCCGCAGACAAATACAGTCACCATCCGACTTAGCCTACACAGTTAGCGGATCAGTATGACAAGTTAGAGGATGTGTATATTTGTTGTACCACTGACATCATCATTCATATGGATGACATCATGCTGACATCATCAGTGGGTCAAGTTTTTGCTGATATCATCATTTTACAACCTTAAATTTGATGCCCATCTGGATGTCAATCTAGGGCATTTTTCAATTGCTTTGATGGCCATATGACTGTTAAATTTAAACTCTCAGTTTCTCCTCCAGATCCCTCTTCAGATTGCTTTTCAGTTTGGCAGCCTGACTTTTTGAACTCGTAACTTGGACATTCGGACTCTGATTTAGGTGCAATTTTTTTTGAAATCAAGTAGAATTTCTTGAATTCCTCAGTAGTGGTGTTGTTTTCTAGTTTTGGTGCATAGATTTTGTAGCATTTGCATTTTTTAGCAATTGTACCTACATAATCTTGCCTTTTGCAACTTTAGAGGCTCCGTACGGGCACATCTGGTCACTTTTTCAGGTTTTGTTATTTTTGAAAGTGCATTTTTTTTCATCTACTTTCCAAATCTAAAGTCAGATTCTAGGGTTGTGTGGAAAAATTTATCACTTTCAAAATTAGGCCTTCTTTGGCATTGTAAAGCTTTGATTCTTTTTCACAATTGTTGTAAAACTAAGCTACAGTGCTTCAGTGATAGATTTTAGCCTTATAAGATAGTTGTACAAGAAAAATCACAAAGTCTACTTTGTTCATTTTGACAAGTGGCTCATTGTAAATGCACTACTTATAAAGTTCCAACAACATCTTTTTTGGCGGGGTCTTTTGATTGAGTTAAAAGAGGGGGTGTGTATTGTGTTCTTGTGTCTCTCTTTTGTGCTCTTTCATTTCTGCATCATGGGTTTTAAATGTCCTCCTCTAACTTCATGCAACTATTCTATATGGAAAGATATTGCATGGAGTAGATTAATGGAAAAAGGATATAGTTTGTATGTTGATGGTACAATTACCCAACCTATTGATGCTAAAGTACTCATTGATTGGAAAAGACAAGACCAACAAGCTTTAGGTTTTATCAGGAGTTGTGTACATAGTGATCTTCTCTTCAACATTAAAAATTGTTCACACTCTAAGGAAGCTTGGGATAAACTTGAACAATTGTATGGTAAAGTGGATGAAGAAAAGGGATTTCAGATTGAGGATGATCTACTTCTCTTAGATCCTAAGAATTATGACACAATTCAAGATTATATCATCAAAGTCAATGAGTATAGGGCACTTCTTAAAGATTGTGGAAATCCCATTAAGGTTGATAGGTTGATTCATCACATCCTGAAGAAGCTACCTTCTGAGTACACCAACTTTGTTTCGAGTTTTATTACTCACAAGTTAACCATGGGATCTACTTACCAAAAGCCTTCCTTTGATGGATTTGCAGACATGTTGATTGTTGAACAATCTCACTTGGTGGATTTTGGCCTTCTCAAGTCATCTAAGACCAAAGCCTTAGTGGCTAGTGATGATTCCAAATCAAGTCAAGGGGGAAAAAGCAACAACAAGAAGAAGTAGTGGAAGCAGAAAACACAATCTGAGACACAACATGACTCCTCTCAACAAGGCAGTTCTTCTTCAAATATAAAGGGAAATAATGACAAGAAGGAAAAACTCTTTTGTGCATATTGTAAAAAGCCAAATCATGACGAGCATCATTGCAAAACAAAAAGAATCGATGAGTTAGAAAATCTACTCAAGAAGAACAAGATTCAAGTGTCAGGTACTTCCGAGGATTCTACTCCTACCTCTTCAAAAGCTAAAGGTCAAGCAATTATGGCCAACACAAATTATTTTTCGGAATGGATACTTGACTCAGGTGCCTCCTACAACATGGGTTCTTCAAAGAAAGACTTTTCTTCATTGAAGCAGTCAAAGGTGGCACACATCTTCGTGGGAGATGATGCTAAGATGGAAGTTGAAGGGAAAGGACATGTAGAAATGGAAGATGGGGAATTCAAAGATGTTCTCTATGTACCAAATCTAAGCTCTAATCTACTATCAGTTTACCAAATCACTCACCTTGGAGATGGTCATAAGGTTGAGTTCCTTCCTGATTCAGTGATGGTGTGTAGTCTCAAAGATGATTCATTGGTAGCAGTTGGGAAAGTCAATGATGAAAGGAGGCTTTATTCCTTCTCTCATTTTGTGCCTAAGATTTCTTCTCAAGCCTTGTTAACTCACTCTACTTCATACAAAAATTTATGGCATGAGTTGTTTTGTCACCTTGACTTCCGCTCTCTTCAGCAACTTTGCTCAAAATGTATGGTTAAAGGTCTACCTAATATCAACTTTTCTAAAGAAAAGTGTTCATCTTGTTTAGTGGATATGCATCTCAAGGAGGATTATGATAAAGGGAAGTCTTCTCAAGCTCCAGTTGTTCTTCAGCTAGTTCACATGGTATTAGTAGGACCATTTGCAGTGACTTTAGTCAGCCAAGGCTGCTACATACTTACATTTGTTGATGACTTTTCAAGATTCACTTGGGTCTTCTTCCTTCATGATAAGAATGAAGTAGTTCACAAACTTCAAGAATTCAAGGCTCATGCTGAACGCAAGTCAAGGAAAGCCATCAAGGTATTAAGAGTGGACAATAAGAACATATATGTTGATAGAAGACTTCAGAACTTTTGCAAAATTGAGGGGATTGATCTTCAGAACTCACCAACATTTCATCCGCACAAGACAGATGTTGCATCTATGAGGATTAGGAATCTCAAGACCATGGCAAGTTGCATGATAAAGGCCAAGTCTCTTGATCCTGCACTTGAAGTTGAAGCCATTACCAGTGCTACTCACATACTTAACAGGTCTCCTCATCCAGCCTTAGATGGAGAGACTCAATTTGAGGCACGGTGTGGCAAAAAACTAGTTGTGAGTCACCTTAGAGTCTTCGGTTGTCTAGCATGGGCAAACCTATCCTCTAGGAGTTGCAAGGCACTGACACCTAGGCCTTGTACCTTTATTGGTTATGAAGATAGTATGAAGGCTTACAGACTGGTGGATCCAGAGACTCATGATATTTTTGTGGAGAAGGATTTTCATTTCGAGGAAAGTTCACCAAGCTTATCCTCTACTCCTCTACACACTTCACACACAGTGGAAACTGATAGTGACACCAGCAATAGTGCTTCAACAGCTTCAGACGTGTGGGGTTCTATTGACAGTTGCAATGGAAGGTCACATCAGTCCAATCCACATGCTTATATTGCCATAGTGAAAGGTCCATCTCAGCATGGTACATCTCATATTCTAGCTCCAGCTTTAGTTGACTTGGGAGATAGACTTGAGGACTTACATCTTCTCATTGATGATGATTCTTCTACAGTTGTTGCGAGGGCTCACTCTAACCCTAATGTCCATTCTCTACATGATAAATCTTCATAGGTTGGCGTGATTGTGGATCCTTATGAACAACAGTTAGTGGAGGTCTCTTTGTTAGTAGAGGAGACAAATTATTCCATGGAACAGGTTCAACAGACATCCTTGATAGATCTGCATTCATTCTTTTTAGCACAGTTGGAAGGGGTGAACTTCAGCATTAGTACAGGGATACTTGAGCAGGTTTCAGGGCTAGCACACATCTTCAGGACTGTACCTTGGGCATTGTTTCTTCCTAAGGGGAGGAACTCCATTCTACATTCTTGGACAAGCTTGTTCATTGGAGCAGCTTTCACTTGTTGGCATTCTTCTTCTTTTTTTTTTTTTTTGGGGGGGGGGGGGGGGGGGGGGGGAGCCTCTTCTATCTCTCTTCCTTCTTTCATTCTCTTTTGTATATACTGGATGTATGTCGTAATGGGGGGGTCTTGATTACTCCATCCATTGATGCATCCTCCTTTATCTCTCGTTTTGGGGGAGGGCTTTTCCCATGAGATTTTCCCTCTTACCCTGCTTTATGGGAGATTTCATTTCATTATGTACATGGGTACCTTTCATGGCTAAGGGCATTCCCCTGAGTTGTACTTAAGGGGGGGTGTTGGTGTAAATACGTACTTTACTATTTACACTTACTTAAGTTTACTTAGGTTAATGCATTATTTAATTATGTTTCATTATTTAATTATTTTAAGTTGTGAGACACTTAGGACTTTGCACACCTCTTTACTTGTCATGTTGACAACATAGGAGTATGCACATCAATATGAGCACATGGTGTCTACAACACTGTTTTGCATGTCCCACCCTTGTAGACTTATCCTCACATCACTGCACTTACTTCCGTGTTTAATGGAGGATAATCCATATCTGGTGGACATGTGCTTGGTTGTATGACACTTCATAGTGCTAACTTATATGCTTTCTAGAAGCTCTCCTGAGGCCTTTATATTCAGGCACTCCTAGTGTACTCTGGTATCAACTTATTGAATACATTGTTATTCTGATCATACTCTGTCTACTTTGGTCTACTGTGTGCTTGTGTTTGAGTTCTTAGTTCTTGGGTGAATTTTTCCCTTAGGGAAATTCTTACAAGATTTGTTGTAGCAACATGAGAAGAAAGAAGATGATTATGTAGTGTTGGATGATACTCCAAAAGATGATGTTCTAGCAATTCCTCATGATTTTCAATAACCGCAACAAAAAATACCACATGAACCCATGATTGTTAGATGGTCAACAAGGCTAAGTATACCTCCAAAAGATTTTCTTCTTCCTTGTATTCTATTTTACTTATTGATGCTGGTGAACCTAAATATTATGATGAAGCTATGTAGGTGGATACTAAGATTTAGTGGGAGTCTTCCATGAAAGATCAAATGGACTCTTTGCTAAAAAATAATACATGGGATTTATGCAAGTTTCCTAGAGGTAAAAGGGCTTTACAAAATAAATGGGTTTATAGGTTCAAAGAAGAGGATGGAGGTAAGAAATGATTTAAAGCCAGATTAGTTGTACAAGGATTTGTACATAGAAAGGGTATTGATTTTTATGAGATATTCTCTCTTGTTGTTTTGATTACTTCTATTCATACTATTTTAAGTATTGTGGCTATTGAAGATTTTCATTTAGAGCAACTTGATGTTAAAATAGCCTTCCTTCATGGTGATTTAGCTGAAGAGATATATATGGCTTAGCCACAGGGATTTGAAGTCAAATGTAAGAACTTAGTGTGTAGATTGAAGAAAATTTTATATGGCTTGAAGCAAGCACCTCAACAATGGTATCTAAAATTTGACAAGTTTATGCATGAAAATGGATATAGTAGGTGTCACTCAGATCATTGTGTTTATTTTAA